>ML112100.1:24418-67640 GCA_003697995.1 Taxidea taxus jeffersonii
AAACATTATAAATACCCCAAATTATATATATATATAATATTTGGGGTATTTATAATTTATATATATATTTATATATATTTATATATATATACTGATGCTTGGGGTATATATATATTATATAAACATGTGAAAATCCTAATCTATAACATAACAACCCTTCAGAACGGTCTTCTTTCCTAGTCTGACCTTGACCTTGGAATAGTTCCTTGGAGTATACAAATCGGTCTCCATCTCTTACTGCATTTTATGGAAGAAATACTTATTATCTGAGTTCTGTACCCCAAAGAGAACTCTGGAATGTACTCTGCATGCAATAATTTTTCCATATAGAGTACTGACTCTCAAATTGACAGCACTTCAGAATGACTGATATTTTAAGGAAATATTTTAAGGAAATTTAAGGAAAATATTTTAATATTTTTAAGGAAAAATATTTTAAAATATTTTAAGGAAAAATATTTTAAAATATTTTAAGGAAAAATATTTTAAAATATTTTAAGGAAAAAGAAGGGGGAAAAGTGATTTTTCTTTATTTAAATTTCAAGTGATTAAAATGTACAAAGGAGTTACAAAATAGTATTATCTGAAATATTAGATGATCAAAATTAACAATTTTGTGCTTAAGACACTAATAATATGGAAAGGCAAACCATAGAGTAGGAAAAATATTTGCAAATCATATATCTGATAATGGGCTTGCATCCAGGATATAGAAAAGACCACTATAATTCAAAAATAAAAAGAGAAGTAATCCAAGTAAAAAGTGAGCAAAAGATTTGAGTAGACATTTTACCAAAGAAGGTATAGGAATGGCCAATAAGCATATGAAAAGATATTCAACCTCATCTCATTAGGGAAATGCATTTTAAAGCCACTTTAAACACTTCACAGTTACTAGAATGGCTGTAATAAAAAGCACACATAATAAAGTGTTGGCAGGGATGGAGAAAAATGAATCCTCATACATTGCTGATTGGGATGTAAAATGGTTCAGTTGCTGTGTTTCACAGCTTGGCATTTTCCAAAAATCTTAAACATGAATTTGCTCTCAGGAAGAGAAATGAAAACATGTGTCCACATGAAAACTTACATGTGAATGTTTAATCAAAAAGGTAGGAATAACCTCAATATCCATAAGCTGGAGAATAAATAAATATACTGTGGTATATCCATACAATGGAATACCATTGAGCAATAAAAATGCAAAGTACTGATGCTTGCAACAACTTGGATGATGAACCTCAAAAACATTAAGTGAAAGAAGTTAGATGTAAAAGACCATATATAATGTAATTTCATTTATATGAAATGTCCAGGAAAGACAAATCTACTGAAACAGAAAAGGATGAGAAATGCCTGGGCCATGAGTGGGAAAGAATATTGATTTCAAATGAGCAAAGGATGGTCTCAGGGTGAAAGAAATGTTCTAAAACTAGATTATAACAATTGCCCAACTCTGAATTTGCTAAAAAATCATTGTATACTTACATTGGAAAAAAATATTATGTTATGTAATTTCTATATTAAGAACACTGTTAACACTGATACAGAATGTGAGAAGAGACAAATACTAAAAATTCACATCCAGTAATAATCTGCACACCTGGTACAAAGATAGTTGTATATGATAGAATCACTGTACTTGGATTTCACATACTAAAATATCAACATATACAACAAAAGATATATCACCACTATTTTTTTCAAAACTGAAGATGAAATACATTTGAAATTAACAATTTGTGTTCCCCTATATGGTAAATTCTTAGCAGAAGTACATTTTGAAGTTAAATATACCTACATTGAACATGTCTAATATGTGACTTCTCTGTGATTTAGGTTATGTACAAATTGAGGATACTAATATTCTCCCCATTGTATTAGTTATAGTCTGAGTATAAAAGATTGAAATAAAAATCACTTAACATAGGTCCTGGAGTGAAAGAGAAAATTATCCTAACATGTAACTGTGTGAGCAAGTTCTTAGCAAGTTGTATTGGTTTCTTTGAGCTGCCATAAAATTTATCATAAACTGGATAGCTTAAAATGAGATAACTTTTCTCACACTTACAAAATCCAGAAGACAAAATAAAGAAGTGAGTAAAGTCATGTTCTCTCTGAAGATTCTAGGGAAGATTCCCTCCTTAGCTTTTGGAGATTATCAGCCATCCTTGGTGTTCTTTGGTTTATAGTCACATCACTCCATCTCTGTCTTTATTATTATACAGTTTTCCTCCCACTGGGTCCAAATTGCTTTCTTATTACAAAGATGTTAGTCATTGATTAGGGTCCACCTTGAAGCCTAGGACCTTATCTTAACTTGATTACATCTATAAAGTTCTGATTTTCAAATTAAGTCATATTCACAGGTACTGCGGGTTAGGACTAGAATATATTTTGGGGAGTCATGGGAGTAGATATGATTGAAGCCACAGAACAAGTATTAAAAAAATTATGTATAATCTGTCTTGCAAAATAAAATACTAGTACTAGGATCAGCCTAAATAAATGGTTTTATTGTGATTAAAATAATTCCTGTATGGCTTCTTTGAAGTGAGCTCTCTTATTAAATTTTAAAATGTATTCATCATTAAGATTTGATTTATAACCATGTATATGTATTTTTCCTATAAGGACTCAATTTGTTTGGTGCCCCATATCAGCAGTTACAAAAGTCTATTTATATAAAGCATAATAACAAATGTTTCCAGCATAATATTTAATGTGTTTTCATTTATGTGATATCAACTTCCTGAAAACATTTGAGAAACAGAATTTTAAAACAGTTATATATTAACACAATGAAATGGAAGAGGATTCAAATAATGTTAATTTGGGTATGGCTTTAAGGCATATTTTACTGTTAGCTGGCAAAAAAGATTAATTACAAATATATGTGTTAGAGGCAGTGTAATTATTTTCACAGTCAGAAATTAATCTTGTTTCATGTTTAGTTTTTCAAAGTTCAATGAAACTTCTATTGGGTCCCTAACATAACTTAGTTTACAATTAACTAATGAAAATTAAAATCATGGGAAAATTGATTCCAGTTAATAAGATAAATAATATATTGTTTATTTGATTTCTTTTTGAGAGATTTGGCACTTTTACACACTTTCAAGATAAATATGTTAAGATCATCTTGTGGAGATAAGCACATTTGTAAATAAACTGAGTTACTAGGAGTTGGAAAATAATTGCTTAAGTACTTTACAAATAGAAAGGTAGAGAAACAATTTAGAAATATGATGATGTTAAAATAACCCCTCATTGACTTACTTTCAAAATGTTAACCTATTTTCTTATTTGAAAAAGTCAATTCAAATATATTTATTTGAAAGAGTCAATTCAAATATATTTATTTTGAAGAATACCTAAGCTATTGTGAACTATTTATTTCATTTCTGCTCTGGGGCATCAAAGTCACAATTGGTGAAATAGCTGGCAATTTAGGAAGAGTTTAAACTTGCCTCACATTTGCCAGTTATGTTGTATACCTCAGTTACCTCAAATTTAACTGGATGCTTTGATTTTGATAGAAACATTTCTCTCTTAACCATTGTGATTCTTGATAATGCTCTCCTCAAATCTGATGTTACATGTCCCATAATAAACCAATATGTTTTGTCTTAAAATGCCTTAGGGAGGAGCCTGGGTGGTTCAGTCAGTTGGAGATCTCAGGTCATGACCTCAGGGTCCTTGGGATCATCAGGCTCTCTGCTCAGCAGGGAGTCTGCTTCTCCTCTGTGCTCTCCCTCTCTCTCTCTCAAAATAAATAAAATCTTAAAAAAAAAATTCCTTAGGCACAAACAGTTAACAAATCACCAGTGGCCTTAAAACTCCAATTTAACAAATCTCACCATAAAGGTAGATAGATCTTCATGTGCTCACCTGAGGATACACACACGTACCTCTCAGTTCATTGTCATTAAAAGTGATAAGCTTGTTCAAAAAGGACAGCTCTATTTTGCCAGAGATACAGAGAACTCTTAGTGTGGTCTCAAAGATTATTCTAAAATACTCCTGCTCTCAGGTATCTCTTATATGTAATCCAAAACTCACTGAATCGGTAATTTTTCTGGCAGAATTTGAGGGGTAAAATCATAATCATTGGGTTATATTCCAAGAAAATTAGATTTTGGTGCATTCCTATGTATCAGTATATTCCAATTAATGCCATGCAGTACCTTGAAGACCTTCCAAATCTCTACATATGTCTTTCCATGCAAAATAATTTTATTTTTTGTGAAACATATTTTTAAAATAATTATGATCATGTCAGTTGCTTTAAATTCAGGAAAATCCATTTGGTTTTTCAAATGTACTATTAAAATAAAATTGGAATAGAATAGAATATAAAAACAAGGTGACACACATATGGGCACTTGATTTGTAGTAAGTGTGATACTGGAAGCAACCTTTTCAATAATATTACTGGGTAATCTGGATTTTCAATGGAGCAATAAAAATAAGCCTGATTCCCTATCTCATAATGTATTGATTCAATCACTGTGTTGGGACTGTCTGCTTCAGCTAAATATGTGTGTTGTTTGAACCAGTACTTTCATTCCTAGACATACACCTAGCAGAATTACATGCACATATACAGTGAAAATATATTAGAATGTTCATAGCTTCATTATTTCTAATAATCCCATAATGAAAACAAAGTAATGTATGGCATATACTACAGCAGGAACATTGGAGCCTGTTATTCAAATCAGGAAACTACACATGACAACTGAAAGAAATTTCACAGTCTTGAGAGCTAAATCTGCAAACTAAAGATGGATGTGGTTAAGTCATTCCACAGACATTGCAATTCAAATTGGCATAAATCCAATTAAGTATATTTAAATGGGAACATAAATTGCAGAGATAAATGGTCTTCATTTCTTGTTAGGTCAGTGCATGTTTTCACTTCTAAAAATAATCAAAAAAGTTCTGAATTATGAATTAAGGCTATTTGCTATACTCAGGTTTTATCAACAAGATAAAATATTTGATTTAGTATTATAAAATCATATTCTAAATCTAGAAGATACCTTCAAGCACTTATAGTCTAAGTCTCATTTTACAGGTGTGTAAATTAAAAACTTGGTTAAAGGAGAGGGGCATGATCACAAAAGATAATTTGTATACTGGAGTCTTTATTGAATGATATACACACACAAATAAAATTCAGATTCCTAGAAAATTATAGTCAAACATACTTTAGAACTCTGCATTCTATAGTACCCTTCTAAAGATTAGTAATAGACATTAATAGTTGCTAAGATCATACACTGGATATTCTCTGATATGAGGATCACAAAAGTTTTACAATTTATCTTTATTATTTTAAGATTTTATTCATTTATTTGAGAGAGTGAAAGAGGAAGAGAGAGCATGTACAAGCAGGGTAGGAGCAGAGGGAAAGGGACAAGAAGACTCCACACAGGGAGCACAGAGCCCAAGTGGGAGCTTGTTCTCACTACCCAGAGATCATGACCTAAGCTGCAATCAAAAGTTGGATGCTTAACTGACTGAGCTACCCAGGTGCCTCAAAAGTTCTACAGTTTTGTTTTGTTTTTAAGAAAAATGATTCACTCATATTTTCCCAAGGTTATTTGGCTACAGATTACACTCCCCTTGCCCTCCTCACCCCCCTTCCAGATCTATAGCCTTTACCAGAGTGGTGTTGAGGATGAATTATTGTAGTTTTTGATTAATTGGGGCAGAAGTGCAATGGTAGGAAACTTTTAAGCAGTTCCCTGAGGTTTTCCTACCTCATTTCAAGGAGAATAGACTGGGACAGGGTGGTCAGAAAAACATATGGAGACAATAATTTGCCTCTATATCTGCCAAGTACAATTTGAAAATCTGTAAGTAAATTTTCTAGAGATTACAAGCCCCTAGACTGTGCCTACTTGAAGATTCCAGTTTTTAAATTTTACATTTGTTATTACTTCCTTTAGAGATACTTCTCTTTCTTTAGTTTTCTCTTTTTATACAACTAAGGACTGGATTTCAGAGTGCTATGCTGTATTTATATAAAGCAGGGAACTCTCATGGGAGATTTCTTTCATGGAAGGAATATGTGAACATGCTTCATAATATTAAAAGTACTGAACAAATGCATGCGTTTGTTACTATACTATCAATTCAGCAAATTATTACTGAGTACCTAATCTATGTTTAGACTCTAGTTAGAGGAAATGAAAATGATTCCTGTCCCCAAGAAACTCAAACACAGAAGAGGATGTTTTAGTGAAAATAGTGTTCATTTTGAAATATCATGAAATATGATGGAAGAAATACAATGTAGAAAACATCTTAAAAGCCAAAGAAGAATAACTGCATAGGAGGAGAGAAAAAATAAATTAAAAATCTTTATTTTTATTAAAAAATAAATTTAAAAATCTTAATTTTTAGTCTCCCCCGCCCTTGTGAGTCTTAACTGAGGAAAAAGAATTTGAGAAGACAGTAAGGAAATATATTGTATGCAGGCACCAAAATTTTTTATCAATATATAAAGGCACAAAAGAACATACCTTATTCATGGAAACACTACTCAGAAGGCTGAGAGGGAAATGGGAAAGAGGAAAGTTTCTAATGAAAAAATTTCACATAGTTTCATAAATATATTTGATAATTATATTGAATCTTGTGTTTATCTCTGTTAGAAATAATAAATATTGGCTGGTTTAAGATAACTTTCTATTTTGGTATGCAAGTAGTTTTCTGAAAATTAATAAAATTTGTAGAATTAAATGAAGATATTCCTACCAGCTTTTATTTTTATTTTCTTGTGATAAGAACACAACATGATATCTATCCTCTTAACAGATTTCTAAATATCAATTTAATATTATTGACTATTAGAAAATATTGTTCAGATTTCTAGAACATATAAATCTTGCATGATTAAAACTTTATACCTTTGGTTAACAATTCCCCATTTCATTCATATATTTGGCACCACTATCCCATTCTGTTTCTATGAACCTGGCTATTTGAGATAGCTCATAAAAGTAAAATTATTCAGTATTTGTCCTTCTGCGACTAACATAGTTTATTTAGCATAATGATCTCCAGGTTTATCTATACTGCTATATTACAGGATTTCTTTTCTTTTAAGGCTGAATAATATTCCACTGTATGCATATACAACTTCTTTTTTCCTTTTTTTTTTTTTTTTTGTATGGTTGACACAGAGTGTTATATTAGTTTCAGGTATATGACATAGTGATAGATCGACCCCACATTATGCCATACTCACCAAAAGTATACCTACCATCTGTCACCATACAATGCTATTACAATGCCATTGACTATATTTCCTATACTGTAACTTTTATTCCTTTTATTCTTGAGACTTATTCCAAAATTGGAATCCTCCCCTTGCTTTTCACCCGTTTGGCCTATCTCAAGATGCCCCTTTCCTTTAGCAACCATCAGTTTGTTCTCTGTTTTTTATAGATATGATTATGCTTTTCATTTGTTTGGTTTTTAGATTCCATGTAAAAGTGAAATTATATGGTATTTGTCTTTCTAGGTCTGACTTATTTCACTTAACCTAATACCCTCTACATTTGTTCATGTTATTGTGATGGCAAGATCTCAACCTTTTTAAAGACCACATAATATTCTATTGTATATATCTATAATATTTCTGCTTTATTCATTCATTTATGAATGGACACTTGTGTTGCTTCCATATCCTGGGTATTGTAAATAATGAAGCAATAAACATAGGGATACATATATGTCTTTTTGAAGTGATGGTTTCATTTTCTTTGGGTAAATACCCAATAGTAAAATAATTAGATCATGTGATTTTTCTGTTTTTATTTTTTTGAGGAACTTTGACTGTTTTCAACAGCACCTGCACTAATTTACATTCCCACCAACGGTACACAAGCACCCCTTTTTCTGGACATCCACACAAACTCTTGTTATTTCTTTTTTTTTAATTTTATTTTTATTCTAGCTATTCAAAGAGGTGTAAGATGATATCTCATTATAGATTGACTTGCATTTTCTGGTAATTAGTGGTGCTGAGTATCTTTTTTTTTTTAAGATTTTATTTATTTGTTTGACAGACAGAGATCACAAGTAGGCAGAGAGGCAGGCAGAGAGAGAGAGAAGGGGAAGCAGGCTCCCTGCTGAGTAGAGAGCCCAATGCAGGGCTTGATCCTAGGACCCTGGGAACTGACCTGAACTGAAGGCAGAGGCTTTAACCCACTGAGACACCCAGGTGCCCAGATGTTGAGTATCTTTTGATGTGTCTGTTAGTCAATATATGTCTTATTTGGAAAAATGCTCAAGTCTTCTGATCATTTTTATTTAGATTATTTTGTTTTGTGTTGAGTCGCATATGTTTTTTAATATTTTGGATAATGGGACCTGGGTGGTTCAGTTGGTTAAATGTCTACCTGCAGTTCAGTTCATGATCCCAGGGTCCTGAGATTGAGCCCCACATTGGGTTCTTTGCTCAATGGGGAACCTGTTTCTCTTTCTCCCTCTGCCTACCACTCTGCCTACTTGTGATCAATCTCTCTCTCTCTCTCTCTCTCTGTCAAATAAATAAAATCTTTTAAAAAATAAATATTTTGGATATTACCCACTTGTCAGATTTGTCAGATGTGTCATTTACAATATCTTCTCCAATTCAATAGTTTGCCTTTTTGTTTTGTTGATGATTTCCTTTTCTGAGCAAATGTCCTTTATTTTGGTATAGTCCTATTAGTTCATTTTTGCTTTTGTTTCCCTTGCCTTAAAAGACATATATATATAGGGACGCCTGGGTGCCTCAGTTGGTTAAGCGGCTGACTTCGGCTCAGGTCATGATCCCAGCGTCCTGGAATGGAGTCCCACATCAGGCTCCTTGCTCAGCAGGGAGCCTGCTTCTCCCTCTGCCTCTGCCTGCCACTCTGTCTGCCTGTGCTCACTCCTGCTCTCTCTCTGACAAATAAATAAATAAAATCTTAAAAAAAAAGGACATATATATATAACAATATGACTGATACCAGAGGAATTAATGTCTGTGTTCTTGTAGGATTTTTATGTTTTCAGGTCTCACATTTAAGTCATTAATCCATTTTGAGTTCATTTTTATATATGGTATAAGAGAGTGGTTCAGTTTCATTCTTTTGCATATAGCTTTCCAGTTTTCCTACACCTTTTATTAAAGAGACTATTTTCAATTGTATGTTCTTGCCTCTTCAGTCATAAATGATTGACTATATAAGCATGGGTTTATTTCTGGGCCTTTTTGTTCCATTGGCCTATGTGCTTATTTCTGCCTTAGAATTGCTTTTGCTATGTTTCAAAGATTTTGGGCCATTGCATTTTCATATTCAGTTGTTTCCATGTATTTTTTTAAAAATTCTGCTTTGATAGCTTCATTGACACAATGGTTGTTTAGTATCATGTTGGTTAGCCTCAATGTGTTTGTGTTTTTTACAGTGTGTATGTGTGTGTGTGTGTGTGTGTGTGTGTGTGTGTGTGTGTGATTTCTAGTTTCATACCATTGTGATCAGAATAGATGCAAGGTATGATTTTAATCTTAAATTTATTGAGACTTGTGGCCATCATGTGATCTACCCTATAGAATGTTCCATCTGCACTTGAAAAGAATGTGTACTGTATTGTTTTGGGATGGAATGTTCATATATATCTCTTATAGCCATCTAGTCTGATGTGGCATTCAAGGACACCACATGTTTACTGATTATCTGGATGATATATCCATTGATGTCAGTGGGGTTTTATTTCTCCTACTTTTATTATATTACCACTAACTCTGTTATATATTTAGGTTCTAGTGATGGATGCGTAGATATTTACAATTGTTATATCTTCTTCTGGATTTGGATCTTTTATCTTTATTCAATGCCCTTTTGTCTCTTGTTATACTCTTTGTTTTAAAGTCTATTTTGTTTGAGGTGTTGAGGTTACTCAGTCACTTAGGTTTCCAACTCTTGATTTTGGCTCAGCTCGTGATCTCAGGATCCTGGTATCAAGCTTTGCATTGGGCTCTGTGCTCAGCAGGGTTTGGGCTTGAGATTTCTCTCCCTTTCTCTCTGCTTGTCCCCCAGCTCGTATGTGCTTGTTGTGCGCTCTCACTCCCTGTCTCTAATAATAAATAAAACTTTAAAATTTATTTTGTTTAAGTATTCCTACCCAGGCTCTTTCTTCACATTCCATTTGCATAGGCTATCTTTTTCATACATATATACATATATATGTATATATATATAATCTTTCAAGTATAAGTAACATACACAGTATAAAATATATATCATTTAATCCTCATAAAAGTTCAAGGAGATTTAAAAGTTTAAGAAGTTGGGTGAGCTAACAAAAAAGAAACTTTGCAGTCATAGAATTGAAATATCATCTCCAAGGTATAATATAGCCAGTATGTGATCAAAGCAAAATAAAATTTCAAGTATTTTACCTCAAAATTCTACTTTTTCCTCACTATGCTAAATTTCAAATATTACTCTCTAGAATCAGAGGAAAGTCCAGAAAATGAACATAATTGTTGTAAATTTTTATCAACAAGAAAGAGGGAAGGAATTTTAAACATAAAAATGGGACAGCCTACTTGGCTTATGCCACATTCTGAAACCTCTCCAGTTTATGCATGGTGAGTGATAAACAGTCTAGGCCAATGGGAGAGTGAAGAAGGATCCTTGTGGAATTGTCATATAACCAGCATACTCACTGTTAATTGAGCACTTGTTATAAAAATTTAGTTTGCTCTCTTCTACACCAGAAGGAGAAAAGTTCCAGATGGCTTTGCCTTCCATCATGCACAGCATTTCTATTGCAATAATTAACTTGTGTCTCTCTGTCCCAAGAAGGAATTCCTATGTGGTGCTTTGATAAGGGAAAGACATGAAGATAAGACAGCACATTCAGAGCATACACCTCATGAAACAATTATATTGGAGGAACTGATTAAAATATCACCTAAATAAATCACTTAAGGAGTTAAAAACACACAAATACAAGAAGGCCTTCTTTATCTAATTTAATAAATCATATTTCTAAATAAATTGAAGGAAAGGAAGACAACGTTAGATTCAAAGTTGAGGTGAAGGACATTATTTTATAAAACAGGGGAAATAGGAGCACCTGGTTGATTCAGTGAAACCTCTGCTGTCAGCTCAGGTATTGATCCCAGGGTTCTGGGATTGAGCCCCATATCAGGCTCTCTGCTCAGTTGGGAGCCTGCTTCCTCCCCTCTCTCTCCCTGCCTCTCTGCCTACTTGTGACATCTATCTGTCAAATAAATAAATAAAATCTTAAAAAAAAACAACAACAGGGAAAATAAGTTGAAATTATGAGGGTGTATGTGAGACTTGAATAAATTTAGGAAAATAATAGTGAAATAGCAGAAATTCAAGAAAAAGAAGAAGTGATCAAATAATAGAAATAAATATTCTTAAGATGAAAAAAATAAAATACCTCAATTTTCCAAATGAAAGGGTTCACTAATTTCCAGGCTAGATTGATAAAGGCAAAATAACAACAACAATAATATTTTAATAGAGTACACTTTTATAAAACTTACAACATGCCAGGCACTGCTGTATTTCCATATATTAATTCACTTAATATTTGTAGTACTCTGTAAGTTAGGTGCGATTTTAAGGTTGAGGAATCTATAGCACAGATATATCAACTCAATCGAGTGTCAGAGTCAGGGGTCATGTTCTTCACATTATAATGAATTTGAAGGACGACTATCCCATATTAGAAATCTAAAGTTAAGGAGGATGTCTTTAAGACATTGGGGCAACAAGAACCTTGAAAGGAAAAACAGATGTAGTCATATTCTTAACTATAATCCTGTAATCTAGAAAGTAGTAAAAAAGATATTATCCACTTCATGTAGCTTTAAAAAGTGTTTAATGCAGTTACACAAGAATTAAGAGTGTTTCGATAATCTGAGGCAAATGGTCAAGTCCAATCAAAATGAAACAGCACAAAAGACATGTGTAAGCAAAGATAAAAAGAATAGTAAATACTCATGAACAATATAACTTGCTACATATGTATTTCAACTTACATTTAAGCATAAAAACATAAGTGTTAAGTTTCTTAAGACCAAGGGACGAATTCTACAAAACCTTTAAGTCTTGAGAAACACCGTTAAAGCAATCTTAAGATTTCAAAGAGTGAAAAAAAAAAAAGTTAGGAAGGGACTGAAAAATTTCTTTTGGAGGATGAAAGGATAGATGGAAGATAAATTCTTTTTTTTTTTTTTTTGATGAAATAGTCATTGTATTTGGGGTGAGAGGGAAATAATTCATGCTTTTTTTTTTTTTTTAAGATTCCATTTATTTATTTTACAGACAGAGATCACAAGTAGGCAGAGAGGCAGGCAGAGAGAGAGGAAGGGAAGCAGGCTCCCTGCTGAGCAGAGAGCCCGATGTGGGACTGGATCCCAGAACCCCGGATCATGACCTGAGCCAAAGGCAGAGACATTAAACCACTGAGCCATCCAGGTGCCCCCATGCTGTTTTTCAAGTAACAGAAAAACATAGTTGTGAACCAGAGAAAGTTTAAAATGGATTTGAAACTTACCATTTCATTTCCTGTTTAATGGTACATGATGAGATCCAAGAAACAAAACAAACAAACAAACAAAAAGATATGAAAAAATATGTCTGTTTATGTTTGCTTGCATTGTGATGGTAGGGGGAAAGCAGCACCCTAATCAAATACCAGAATATCAGATGCTAAAGTAAATAGTACATATTGGTATGATAACTGATACTGGATTTAGTAGGGTAGAATAGAGAACCTACAAATAGACCTTTATATATTTGAGAATTAGGGTTGTAAATTCAACTAGCTACTTACTTGTAAGTACAATATAACAAAATGCAAAAATTAATTCTGGATGGATTTAATATTTGAAATACACAAATTGGGTATTCAACATAAAGTATTTAAAAATAGCAGTATTAATCATTGAGTTTTAGACACAAAAATGAAGGCAATACCAACTAAGAGGACCCCATGTCTTTTCACTCAACTTAGGAATGGATGTAATTGACAGGGACTCACAGGTTTAGTGATTCCACTTACACCATAAGCTCCTAAAACCATATCTTTAATTACATGTCTGGAGGTGGGAGATTGGGAATTGAACTGGAGATCAATGAACAAGTATTCTGTTTTGCTGTCTTCCTCTCCAGGGATGTTAGAAAAGCAAAGAAGCAAGGAGTTACGTTTTATTGAGTTGTTTACTCTTGAGATATCTGCTCAAGAGAAGAAGAGTTTGATTTTTGTGGTTACAATAGTTTTATCTTCTTCTGAAGACAAAGTGTAGGAATCCTAGGAAATGAAATATTTTTTAATGGTCAGATTTATATGCTTAAATGATCATTCCCACCCTACACCCATCATCAAATACCAGGAAAATTATTTAAAAATCCACGTATCTCATTTGTGTTGTATTTATATTTATAGCATATATACAATGTATCATTTATATAAGATTTTCCTTTTTGAGAAATATATTTAAAATTAGAAATGCACTCTAAATTTCTATTCCTATAAATGATTGACAAAAAGGTATATGAAAATGAATACACTGGAAATTAGATTTTTTTTAATGTTCATCAAACATAGGTTATGAATGCTTTCAAAATTCAGATATTTGATAAACAGAAACTATTACAAAACTTGACTCCTAGTAACCTGGTCATTCTCCAGGCCTTTTACACAAGTATATAAAATAGTTAATCTCATAAATTGAGATAAAGATTTCTCTCAACACTGCTCTGGAACTTATATGAGAGATTTAAAACAAAATGTTAGTTGTATAAGGAAGCCAATAATTACAATTTTAGATAACTTCAGAATTTTAACTTCCAAAAATATTTGAGTTACATTTTTCTTTATAAATAAAAGTATAGATTATTTGTCTGGTTTAAAATACCACCATTTTGTCTTCTGTAAATATGCAAGAAATAGATATTATTTTTATTTTCAGGGAAAAATACAGATGTCAGCATTTTGTCTGGATCATCTTCCCTAGTCTCTGCTTTGCTCACCTTAGCCTCATCATTCCACCACAGGCAAGCCACAGGGTCCCTATGATATCACCTAGAATAAACAATTGATCGATAAACAAGGAGAAGTCTCTGTTTTGAAAATAAAATTTTCTAGAACCGGGAAATTAGTGGTAACCAATGAAAAAATGAAAAGGGGCAAAAAAAAAAAAAAAAAAAAAAAAACAACCACACACACATCAGGCTAAGAAGTATTATTTAATGATTATTTTACATATATTTTTTTTAATTTTTTAAAAATTTTGATTTATTTGAGAGAGTATAAGGAGGGGGGAAGGGCTTAGGGAGAGAATCTGAGGCAGACTTCCCACTGAGCACAGAGCCAGATGCAGGGCTCAATCTTACAACCCTGAGTTTGTAACTTGAACTAAAATCACGAACTGAACACTTAACTAAGCCACCCAGTTGCCCCATATTATTTAATGTTTCAATTTCTTTCTTTTTCTCATACACCAATTCAATGTAGGCATTCATTGTGTCTTCTTCCAAGTTTTTCTGTTATTTTTATGATGTTTTACCTGCTTTTTTTTTTTCATCCAGAGGTTATGTAAAATGTTTGCTATGTGTTCTCTTGTTCTATTCATGAATGGCTGTCTCAATATTCTCTCTATTAATTCTCCTATATAGAGCTCTCCCACAGTGAGAATTTGGAAAATGGTATCTGCCCTTTCACTATTTTAATTAGAGAAACTCTAACTACTTCCTGGAAAGTCCTACCATCATATAATATTCTTTTTACTATTGAATAGTAGCACCAATTTTATTTTCCTGTCCTTCAATCATTTAAATTCAGATAATTTCATTACTTTGTCTTGTATTAAACATTAAAATAGAAAATGAAATATATCTGCTCTGCTACATGGGCTCATTTATATTGCTTTGCCATTAATTACATTGCATAGGTCAAAAAACACATCATGGCCAGTGTGTGCTTCTTTGAGCTATCTTTCATGGAGGTAATTATGAAATGGTGAAATTTAAATGAAGCCTAGTCAGTTTAAGCATCCAATGTGTAGACCCTTTGTCTTTTTACTGACTGCCTCCTAAGGAGATACAAAGATGTTTCTTTTGGTTTTTCAGGTACTCCTATTTCCAATTTATATTCCCAGGGGTAAAGATATTACAGGCATACTCAACACTAATTACCAAATAAATTGCATTAAGCAAATATTTACTCAGTACTTTTTATATGAGGAAAAATAATAGGGAAGATTTGTTTAGATAAGAGATATTGGCTTCATTCTTAATTTTATTAGGTCAGATCTCACCATGAGGGTATCATAAAAGCATCCAGGTGAGGATTTTATAAATTGGAAAAATCTGCATTGTAAAGACATGAATACTCTCCTAAACTGATC
Source organism: Taxidea taxus jeffersonii (assembly GCA_003697995.1). NCBI lineage: Eukaryota > Metazoa > Chordata > Mammalia > Carnivora > Mustelidae > Taxidea > Taxidea taxus. Next base: position 39,855 of record ML112100.1, read on the forward strand.
TGCAGGTTTAATCCAATCCTATTCAAAATTGTATAATGACAATAAAAATATTTTTGGTGGAAATTGATAAACATATTCTTTTTTTTAAATTAATTTATTTATTTGACAGACAGAGATCACAAGTAGGCAGAGAAGCAGGCAGAGAGAGAGGAGGAAGCAGGCTCCCCGCTGAGCAGAGAGCCCGATGTGGGGCTCAATCCCAGGACCCTGGGATCAGGATCTGAGCCGAAGGCAGAGGCTTTAACCCACCGAGCCACCCAGGGGCCCCAATAAACATATTCTAAATTATATGTGGACCTCAAAGGTTTAAAAAATATCCAAGAAAATCTTAAAGAAAAATCAAATAAGAGGATTCATATACATGGGTTCAAGATTATAATAAAACTATGATAATTAAGCTAGTTTGGATGCAAAAATAGAGAAATAGAAAAATAAAATATAATTGAAACCAAAGCAATGATAGCTCTAATTTAAGAAAAAGTTCAATCTAATGGAAATTGAGTTTTTCATTAGTTAGGGTCATTTTAGATACAAATGTGGGAAAAATTAATATTAACTCCTAAGTCAAAACATACAACAAAAGTAACAATATTAGTTGTAGATCTAGATTTGAAAGACAGTATATCTTTTAGAAATAACAGGAGACTGACTACTATTATTTCTGTTATTACTGTTATTACTGTTATTTCAGTAAGTGAAGGTTAAGTAAGGTTAAATTTCAATAAGTGAAGTAAGTGAGGTTGATTTGGGTAAATGTATTTTCAAAAGGAAATATAGATACACAAGTATATTAATCATAAAAGTAATATTGATAAATCGAACTAATTAAAATTCAGTTCCTATACACCAAAAAAAAAAAAAAATCACAATTAAAACACTGAAAATGCAAACCAAGAGTAGGGAAAGATATTTGTACTATATATGTTTGACAAAGAATACAACCAAATTATATTAAAAGAAATAAAGCTTGTACTAATTCATACAAAAAACCAGGAGTCATTTTTTAATGGATATAAGTTTTCAATAGGCACTTTAAAAAGATATAGAAGTAGTAAATTAATATTTGGAAATTGTTTAATATAAGTAGTCCTCAGGGACATGCAAAATAATGCCTGATACCTTTTTAGCATCATTCTTTAGATATGTGTTTTATTATTCTGAAAGCAATCATTTCTGGTTCAAGACAGACTATCATTATTTACAATAACCACATCCATTCTCCACACTGCTCTCTCCATTTCAGCACAGTGCAGTGATAGAGGATTATGCCTGTGCATACATTAAGAGGATGCCATGAACAATAGAAGAGGAACCCCATAATTATCAGTCTGGGAATGTAGATAGGCTACATGGTGTCCCTTTCCTCTCCTGAGAAAAGGAGAATAATCTTTTGTTTGTTTTTCTGTCACTTGAAATGTAAGCACATGGTTCAACCAAACAAGACAAGCAGGATAAAAAGACAATTGACTCTATCATTATATTATATCAATTTTCTTTGCTGAAGAAGCCCTGACCATAAACAAACAAAAAAAGAAAATATTCATAGAGTAACATTTCCTTGATAATGTTACAAAGAGATATTGCAGCAAAACTATCAGAATGAATGAAATTATAGAAACAAAAGAAAACAACCCTGCTATTAATTACTGTTACCAGGAATGTGGAGCAATTGAAATTCCATGTACTGCTGGTAGAACAAAATATAGTCAATTTGGAGAACTCTTTGGCAATACGCACTAAAAATATTACAATGAAAATTGCATACATGTTTATCAAAAACATGTACTAGAATCATTCATGTAAGCATTATTTATAATAGCCAAAAATTGAAAAACCCAGGTGCCATCAACAGTAGAATGAATAAATATATTGTGGTATAGTTATACAATAGAATATTCTAAAATAATGCAAATGAATGAGCAACATAAAGATAACAATATACAGGAATCTCATAAACATAACTTTAATTTACAAGTACTCAAGAACCAACATAGTGGTAGTTTAGTGTGCTGTTAATCATCATGCCAAAAACTAAGATATCATTGCTTATAAAATGAAATATTATGCAACCATTGAAATAAGGAAGAAAGTGTACTGGCATCAAAATATTTCATATTGTAAAGTGAAAATAATTCATGGTATGTGTAGTCTGACATGAACAATTGAAGCATTCAGTATGATTTGAGATTTATATGTCTCATGTATTATCTTTGTTAGTGCAAATGGAAGGGACAGGCAATGCTAGGTAGAAGAGACAGGTAGTGGGCAACATGACTAGGCTCATGCAGGGGGGCTACGTAACCAGCCAGACAGAAATCTCAGATGTGGAGAAATGTTATAGAAAAGATATAAACTGGAGAGAAGGAGACATAACAAATCCAGCCTATTCTAAATATTAATGAGATATTTTCATTATTTACAAATCCATCCTGCTTATCTTAAATGTTATAGACATAGTTACCAAATTCCCTGGTCAGTTTTCTATAAAAGCCCTCAATAGCAACACTTCCAGAACCCCTCTCTCTCTACAGACCTTTCCTTTCTGTTCTCGCCTTCCCTTAATAAACTTTCACTTCATTTCACCTTATTGTCCTTGAGATTCGTTTTTCAACTCTGTGAGACAAGAACCCTAAAGGCCTGCAACACAAAGATGATATTTAGAAAGACAGACACAAGAAACTATTAAAAGACAGTATGGCACAGTGGCTAGAAAAGAGGCCCTTTAGATGTTACTGCAAGTTAGATGAAAAAGGAAGGAAGCCTCCATCCTTTTCACTGCCACAGTAGAGAATTGCAAGACAGGGAAATGAAAGTAAAGCAGAGCAAGTTTTTATTAAAGTACACTCCAAGGGCCAGTCAAGAGAAAAAGGCCGTGGAAACACCAGGGTATGAGCTTATATCAATTTTTATTTTGGGCAGGTCCTAGGGTTGCCTCATTTGATTGACAGACCTGGATTATATAATAATTAGCCAACTATGCATATCCTTTCCCAAGATGTATTCAAAATGCCTGCATGGGATAGGAAGCCACAACATTATTTCTAAGGACATAGGTCAAATAAGAACAAGCAGCGGCTTTCTGCAGAAGTGCAACAAGCACAACAAACTTAACTCTTCCTCTGCTGGGATATGGTATGACCACAAACTGACTTCTAGATGGGTGGAATGGGGTGGTTCCTGGGCAGTCCCCTATTGGGGTTCTCAGTCAGGATGTCTAAGGTCCATCCTCCTGTAGGTCATGCTTAGCTTTCTGCCTAACTAATTTAGGTCATGATGCCTGAGTTAAATACTGTTTTCAACAAGTACTAGTTGTGTTAAATCTCAGTATTTCAAATATTCTTGGACAAGTTTCTTGAATTTAGTTGCTTTGTTTCAACATTGGTATCGGGAATAATGTTTAATGTTGTCACAAGTTTGTTTTTGTTTTTATGGAGGTAAAATACAGGACGATATCTGATGCATTACAAGTTGCTTTAATTCATTTTTATTATAAATTATACAATTTCATATTGATATACTACTGAATATTAATAATTAGAACAATAATTATGATTATTATCTTAATAACAATCTCTTAGGAAAGGAATTTATAGAGCCAGGAAAAAAATAACCCTAAGATGCAGGATTTAATTATCAATGTAATGGGGCTATTGTGTGATGGGAATTAAGAACACTTTTGATGAGCACTGGGTGTTATATGTAAGTAATAAATCACTAAATTCTATTCCCAAAATCAATATTACCTTATATGTTAACTAACAAGAATTTAAATGAAAACTTGAAGCAAACAAGCAAAAAATAACAGGACAATAGTGAGTTCCATGTCTTATATGCCAAGGTAAAAACTATGATTGGGAGAGACAGGGTCTCTGAGATTTGACATAGGAACCTGAACACCTTGAATTCATAAAACTCTCAAATCATTTGAATATGTTGAAGCATCCCACTTTTCCTTGTTATTGGCAAGGATATGTACTCACATCTCTGTACTCTTGCCTGACAAATCAGCAATTAGGATCATCGAATAACAGTCTATTTAGGAAAGAATTGGGTTTGCCAAAGGAGGAGACTACCCAAGAAATTGCAGAACCTAACTAAGTGTAAATGAACACATGGCCAAATAGCAAATCATTGACTGATGAGAGTCTTGGAATGAAAAAAATCAATAATTTGGGGACAGAAAGTCTTCGGAAGAGACATGTGGATTGATAAATGGGAGGGCATGTAGTATGGAGATATTTGTATGGCACATGAATGCCCATCAGAAAGTACCTAGTAAAGAAGAAACACTAAGTAACCAAGTAAGTAGAATAACTCATCCAGCTGATGTCAGCCACCTTCTTCACATTTGAGTCCATTGTGCTTGTCCACCCCTGTTCTAGAAAAATAGACTAATAGATAGAGTAACCGTAGTGGCATTGGTGGACATTATGCATGGGCCCGATCCATGGGAACCCACATAGACAAGCGGATAGAGCTACTGCTGCTGCTCAGCATTCAACACGTCAGTAAAAAGAAGGAAGCTATGCCCCAAATATGGCACCCTTCAAAGAGACCAACCAGCTATTATGTGGGAAAACTGGCCACATGAGAACCCTTCCAGCTGGAGAAGGCAGAAATTCATCTTGGCTGAAATAAACGTGTATTTCCAGGTGGCCTTTGCTTTTTATTGATGACAAGATCTTGGGCAGCACCACTCTCTGAAGGCTTGGTGTTTGCTCCATCAAAAAGGGATTAACTAGGTAGGCCTAAGTGGCTCAGTCGATTAAGTGTCTGCCTTAGGCTCAGGTCATGATCCCAGGGTCCTGAGATCAGGACCCTCATCAGGCTCCCTGCTCAGTGGGGAGCCTGCTTCTCCCTCTGCCTGCCACCCCCCACCAACCAAATAAGTTAAAATCTTTTTTAAAAAATGGGATCAGCTAGTTTCTGAAACACTCCTTCATGTATCTAATACACACACCTCTGCAAGTATGTTTCTCCCGGAACCTATCCCAATATAATATGCTTAGAGACATAATAATAAATCCTTGAGAAACAAAAGTAAGCAGACATCTTATAAAGCCCTGTATACCCATATATACACAAAGGCCTGTAATCTTTAAAGTAGCAATAAGACTGACAGCTGACTACCAACAAGAAAGGTGGGAGGCAGAGGTAAAGAAATGACATCTTTAAAGTGCTAAAAGGAAATTTACCAATGTGACATATCCTACCCAGGGAAAATAATATTCAAATATCGAAATGAAATAAAGTCATTTTCAGACAAATATGAACTGCGGAATTATTTTGCTTGAAAGCTTCATTAAAAAAAAAAAAAAAAAAAAAAGTACTTCAGGAAGAACAATGATCCCAGGCAGAAACCTGGAAGTGCTGGAGAAAAAGAAAAAGGAACAGAAAAAGAAAAAACAAAACAAAACAAAACAAAAAAACTGGAAAAAGAATTTGGCAGGATAAAAATGGAATAATAAAAATGAAGAATCTGGGCCACCTGGGTGGCTCAGTGGGTTAAGCCTCTGCCTTCAGCTCAGATCATGGTTCAGGGTCCTGGGATCTAGCCCCACATCCGGCTCTTTGCTTGGTGGGGGGCATGCTTCCCCCTTCTCTCTTTGCCTGCCTCTCTGCCTACTTTTGATCTCTCTCTCTCTCTCTGTCTCTGTTAAATAAATAAATAAAATTTTAAAAAAATGAGTAATCCTAAAGAATGCAAAAAGGAGGAAAAAAGAAAATAGACAAATGCAAAATTATCATTATCTTTATAATAAATGTTTAATAATCCTCTATGTTTTGGTTTTCTTTATTAGTATGTGTGAAGGTAGGGAGCCATTAAACTCACCATTAGGGGAACATCAAATACGTTTTAATTACTGAGAATTCTGGAATAAAAGTAAAAAAGGGAATAAATTTCATTGTCTCCGTCACAATTTTAAGGAATGAGTCTACATATTTCACATGAGTTTCAAGTTTCAAACTAATTTATGGAATAGAACATACTGACATAATAAAAATGGATTTAAAAACTGGTAGGTTAGGAATAGGATTTCTGTAGCTGAAATAATTACATGACAAAGATAGAAGACCACGAAAAGAAAAATTCTATAACTGTTAAAGAATTAAATGGATATTTAAAAAAAAAAATCCACACTCAGATAAAAGGCTTGAACCAGAAGGCAAATCAGTATACTGCATCCTTCACTGAGAAAGTCTTGCAATGAAAAACAGTGTCAGCTGGACCAGTGAATTACTTAATTTAGTTTCTGGTAAAACTCCTGATTCTATGCAGACCCTGTAAACCAATAGCAAGTTCCTAAATAAAATTTGGTATAGGAATGATTTCTATCATATACTATTGAGTAAAAATATTTTTAATAGCTCTTCTTAAAAGTACTAATTGCAGAATAACTTCAAGATAGACTCATATCAATGCATCACTACTCCAGATAACAGCACAAATAGCCTGTCTTCATCATGTCCACAATGAACAAGGGAATGAAGCAATACTAATAAAGGTAGTTAATGATATTACCTTTATTATATGGGCCTTTCTATATTTAAAAATGGTATTATGTAGAAAGCACAGATATTCTAAATTTAGAGGGCTAGGAAAAGTAATTCTCTCTTCATAAGAATGCATAGAGAGTAATAGTCTCTCAGGAGAGGATGTACTTTATCAAAAAAAGAATTCTGCAAACAAAATTCTGCCCTCCAACAGTGAATAAAGATGCTTTGTCCTAAGAAGTAAATTCAATAAAGGTCCTAAATGTATATTCTACATTTTTTCCTTGGTGGAATTCAAAACATTCTGAGGAAACTCATAATATATTATAACTATGGTAGAGTTTGCCAGTGCTCACTTCTTAAGGTAAAACTGCATTTTGGTGCTCCTTGAATCAAAATGACTATGGAGGGCATGTATTGCATGGAGCACTGGGTGTGGTGCATAAACAATGAATTTTGGAACACTGAAAAAAAAATGACTATGTAACTAGTTTCCACCAATGCAGTGAGTGGAGCTATCATTTCTAGGATGAGGTGCTGAAAAGTGGTAATGTCTTCTCTAATCTGGGTTTTGTTTTGTTCTTCTTTTTCTTCTCTCTCCCACCCCAGTACACTAACTTGGATAATATGAGGATGTTTATGAGGGGAGAGGTACCAAAATGGAAGGGAGGAAGCCTACTTTCTGAGTTACTGCTTAAATTCTATTCATTCAGGAGAAACCCCTACTCAGAAATAACCCTCAGGGTAGTTGAATAAAAATACATTACATCTTTACATATTATGGCACTGAGTTTTTAGATTTTATCATATCATCTAGTATTATTTTCACCATCTAGTATTGCTTTCACCAAAAATAAATAAATAAATAAATCTTTCTGAGGGTTTTTTTTGTTTTTTTTGGTTTGGTTTGTTTTGTTGTTTTTGTTTGTTTTTAAGGCTCTTTCTACATAAATAGCATGTACAAATTATTTATTTCTAAAATTTTAATCTATTACAAAACATTTGTGGATTTGCCTCCTTACTTGATAAGCACACACAAAATAATTCTGTTGAGTATTTAATACTGTGCAAACCAACATATATATTTTGATGGATAAATGGATTATATACCAACCTTCAGCTTGCAGTGAATTCACAGCCTAGTGTGGAGGGCAAAATATATGAGGAAGCTTCCTCAAAGGAGGAACAAAATGCCAGTTGGCAGAAGTTCAGTTAATATAAATCAGGAAGAGATTTCTTTTTTCTTTTTTTTTTTTAATAGATTTTCATTTTTATTTATTTGTTAGAGAGAGAGAGCAGGAGCGAGCACAGGCAGACAGAGTAGCAGGCAGAGGCAGAGAGAGAAGCAGGCTCCCTATGGAGCAAGGAGCCCGATGGGGGACTCCATCCCAGGACGCTGGGATCATGGCTTGAGCCGAAGGCAGCCGCTTAACTAACTGAGCCACCCAGGCGTCCAGGAACAGATTTCTAAATGGTGTTTACTGGATATAAGGATGTCAGGTCAGGGTATATTAAATTTGAAAAAAGTTTATTTTAAATATATATTTATTAAGATTTTATATATTTATTTGACAGAGATCACAAGTAGGTAGAGGCAGGCAGAGAGAGAGAGAGAGGAGGAAGCAGGCTCCCTGCTGAGCAGAGAGCCCGATGGGGGGCTCGATCTCAGGACCCTGGAATCATCACCCGAGCTGAAGGCAGAGGCTTTAAGCCACTGAGCCACCCAGGCACCTGGTTATTTTAAATATTTACATGGTTTTGCAAATCCATAAAATTTATCAAAATATGAAGCAGACAACTCTATCTTTACTGAATTAGAGTTCTGGCATTTGTATATGTGTCATGCATATCTATTCATGTTATATTAGGTAATATTCATTTAGGGTCCTTATTTTTTGCAAAGTTATTTTTATCTTTGAAATTGCATAAATGTATTTCCCTTCCCTAAGAAAGTTATGGAAGGGTAAATTATAATACATGCAAGTAATGAGAATTTACCCAAAAAAAGACAAAATTCAGTTGCACATAAATACGTAAATGATGTGTATATTTTAGTTTGGTTAATTGAATTTTACCAATGTAAAAGGTAATTTTCTCTTGGCTTAATTCTGTCTTAATTTTTTGTAAGAGAAATTAAAGCTATTTAAAGTAACTGATGAACTTGCTGGGAAATGAAACTTACAGATAATTTACAAAATCAGTAGTCCAAATTTAGGAAAACAATACAGTTAGGTACTATACAATGCAATACAGTCTCACACAAAGTCTGTTAAGCAATTATTCCCTGGCAATAAAGATCCTTAAATTTAAATTTACGCATTATCTTTTACCAGTAATGCTAGTGTACAATCTAGTATTGGGAAACTTTTCCCCCTGACTTTCAAGCTCTGTTTGTAAAAATATTTCCAATTAAAATCCTCAATATTTTGTACATGCCAAAAATTACTGAGATTTTTAAGTATTTTTAATTTCTAGAAAATGCATATTTAAATAAAGATCATCTTTATCACTTAATTTGAAGGCAAACTTCATGGATCATTAAATGAAATATTTATTTAACAAAACAGGTTTTAGGAAGAAGCCATACAAAGTGTGTTTTTAGGAATTAGTTGAAGGACACTTTTCTAATTGAGCTTTAAGAGTTGGAAATATAACCACAATATAAGTTTAAGTATGATCATTGCATTCATTGACTATAGAACTCGGATACTACAATGGCATAACAGACTTATTAAAATATTATCTCATATAACTAATTTTATCTGAATTAATTTTATGGTTTGAATTTTACTTGATAGAATAGCATTACTGTATATTTTTCATATTAAATTACTTATAATTTTTCTCAGAAATTCTCAGTATTAAAAATTTTAGGTGTCCTTTGATTTGTCCTGAAAGTCTAAAAAAATCTTAATTAACTGAAAATTAATATTTAGAAACTGATATGTGCTTAACTTTTCAAGCATATATTTAAATTTAAAAAGACATAAGATGCCACTCTGTTAGTTATTATTTTATTGAACAGAAGGTTTCCATTCATGTTTCTATGATTTATTTGCTTTTGTTTCTGTGGGTTAGGACATATTCAAATACAAAATAACAAAAAACATGGGATTACTTCTAGGATGGTTCAAATTAAACATGTTTATTTAAAAATAATTCAGATCTAACATATGACTTTAAATTTTCAGTCTTTTTTATTTTCTTCAATACAACTTGTAGAAATGGCTAAATGTATACATGTGTTTGAAATAAAATTATGTTACACAAATTTAGTGGATTATTCATTTTCTAGCAATTTAAAGATGATGCTAAAAATCTATTTTCCAAGATTCCTATCAGTCTGCTGGTTAAGAATCATGTATTTTAAAACCTGGAAAGCGCCATGGTATTTATTTGAGAAACAGTTTTCGAGGAGAAACCTGGATGAACAGCCATATAGAGCATACAAGCAGGGACAGGAAGTACAGAGGGTCTTCATCTAGCCAAGATGTTCACTATTTTTTACTTCTGTGACTATTGATACATGAAGTTTTCTGAGCTTTTGTTCTCTTATCTAAGTGAGAATTCAGAATTACATTATCTATAAGGTTGCTATTATGGTTTGATTCTCTCATACATGAAAATTATTTCATCAATAATATTTTTCTCTCCTGGAGCGGTCACTGTTCTTGCGAACAAAGCAGTATATAGTTTACTATTATAGTGTAATGAACTTAGTGGTTTAAAACAACACAATTTAGTAGCTCAGTTCTGTAGATCAGGAATGGACCCAACATAACTAGGTTCTCTGCTGAGGTGCCCACAAGGCTGTGATCTAAATTTGGGTCACACTACGGTTCTTATCTAGAGCTTGGGGTTTGTTTCTAAACACATTTATGTTGATGGCAGAAGTGTTTTTTTTTTTTTATAGCTTTGAATTTTTTTAAAATTTTAATTTTCTTTTACATTTTTTATATTTAAATCAGTTAATTAACACGTAATATATTATTTGTTTCAGGGGTACAGGTCTATGATTCCTCAGTCTTATATAATTCCCAGTGCTCGTTATAATTCATTACAAGCTCTCCAATGTCCATCACCCAGTTACCCCATCCCTCTATCCCTTGCCATCAGCAGTTTAAGTGAGGAAATATGTGTTGGTAGAACATTAACTTTACTACTTCATCTGAGCATATTCAGAACTCAGGCAGATAAATTAGGTCTGCAGTTCCCAAAAAGTTTTTGAACACTCAAGGTGAAGTTTCGCTTTAACACACAGTCCTCTAATATTTTATTTTCAGTAGAAATTCATCAACACTCCTACCTAAACTTTCTCATACTTTGCTGGGGTTTCATGTTCCTCAGCCCATAGTTTCTAATTACTTTATGGAATATAAAACAATGTAAAAAACAGGGCAGAGTGGCAAGTTCAGTGCACTTTTACAAGATATGCATGGACTTCAGCATTCATGGGAGTCTTAACACTATCCTATTAAATATCCTATTAAACTACCTGTTTTGTTTTTGGTTCACTTCACACTTCTGTGGCAAGAAAGCAAAGCATTACATTTCCCTGTTTTGATTTATCCTCCATATCAACTTGGTGGTCTATGTGTTTTGTCCTCAGTCTACTTATTTTAACTCATTATATTTTTACCAAATATTCCTGTGGATTTTTTTTTTTTTCTCTCTGTTACATGGTTAATACATTCCCTGATTCTTTTCTGATAAGTACTGGTCATTTCACATTCTGTGTGTGACATGTTTTTTTTTTTTTTTAATTTTTTCTTTTTTTTTAAAGATTTTATTTATTTAGTTGACAGACAGAGATCACAAGTAGGCAGAGAGGCAGGCAGAGAGAGAAAGGGAGAAGCAGGCTCCCTGCCAAGTAGAGAGCCGGATGCAGGGCTCGATCCCAGGACCCTGGGATCATGACTTGAGCTGAAGGCAGAGGCTTTAACCCACTGAGCCACCCAGGCGCCCCTGTGTGTGACATGTTAATAGCTGATCCCTTTCATGATATTTTAAAAATTAGATGAATAGAAACTGTTGTTTGTTTGTTTATTTTCATTTCCAGGAAACTCCTATTTTTTTTTTTTTTAACTCACAATTGAAGCCATATGAGCAATCATAGATTTTGATCAGACATCTGCCTTTTTATAGTTCTTAATTTAGCTCATACAGGCTTGGAGTAATTAACCTTGAGGATATTTTCAGCATATATAGGAAGAAATGGAGAGATAGGAAGAAGGAAAAACATTGAAATGATAGTAAATTTTATTTTAATAACATGGGGAGAAGGAGTCTCACCATACATAATGTCTGATAATTAGTGATATTTGGTAGAGAAGAAGCAGATTTTTTTTGAGGCAAAGATATTTTGAAATTAGAAGGCAAGATCATAAGGCAGCATGATACTTTCTTAATGGGATGTTCTTTCACATAACATTGATATGATTATGATTTCAGAGGCTGAGCTTTGCTACAGACCATTAGGTTTTGACTGTGAGCTACTGAGATGAAGCAGCAGCTAAATAAATAAATAAATAAAACAGCAAACAAAATTCAATGTGCGAAATTGAAATGGTCAGCTTGTTGAACTTGGCTATATTTTATTAATATGAAGAAAAATAAAATCTGTTGCTGAAAGGAAAAGAAAATACTAGATAATGTTTTTATATGTTCATTTTCTGTCTCATTATGGTAAACAATTAAAACTGAAATTGCATTACCGGTATTATTGTCACTACAGAGATATTTCATAGATACTATTTTGCCATCATGTTTAGACATTAGAGTGATAAAAGGAAGCAATACACATTTTATGCTTTTGTGTAATAAAGACTTTTCATGCTTCTCTTCTAAGTTTGAGATTATTCTTACTAACAAAATTAAATGATGATTTGAGGAAAGCTCTGTCACAGTTATGCTTTTTCTGGTTTACATGTACTTTTGAGAGGTTTATGTAAGTACAACAATAAATTGCACAGCTTAGATTAATTTGCTTTTATGTCCAAATGTAAGAAAGTGCCATTTTTCATATTCCTGAATCATTTTCAGAGGAGTGTGATACCAACTTCAAATTTGCCCTCATTTGGGGCTTCCAATGGGGCTTCCAATGGGGCTTCATAAGTAGCAAATTGCGTTTATATCTTTAGGTTCCAGAAATGAGGATAAAAGAGAGAGGGGGGTAAATTGGAAGTGATATACCATGATGGCTAAGGGGGAGTCTCCACCCCAGGACTTGGTGTTGAGATTATAATGTAAATCCTGGGACATAAACCATAACCTTATACCTGCACAAAGACTGGAGCTGAAACTGAACCACCTAAACCTACTATACTACCCTCCCTAATGGAAGTAAAGCAGTGGGGCAAATGCTTAAGTACAACACATAGCTATAAACAACAGTTAGGGTAGTAGTATGCTTTCTATCATTCTGCCTATATATTTTTATGCATAACCAAAAACATGCCCAAGATAAACAAGGCACATGTTTCGGTGCCTGATGGATTTGCCTATTTGATCCTATCCCCCCTCTACCCAAACTAAGAGGTGGCCTTGAGGTCTAGGATTTTTTTGTTTAAGATTTTTATATATTTACTTGACAGAGCAAGAGAGCACACAAGCTGTGGGGGTGGCAGGCAGAGGGAGAGGAAGAATCCAGACACCATGCAGAGCAGGGTGTCCCATGGCAGCTCAATCCCAGAGCCCTGGGATCACAACTGGAACTGAAGGTAGATAACCAATGAACTGAGCCACTCAGGTGCCCTGAGATCTAGGATTTTTATTGGTTGTGTTTATGGTGGTCACTTCAGTGACTTATGAAAAAAAAAAACCAAAAACAAAAAAACACCTCTTAGTAAATATTTGCTGAGCCATTAAGATTTTCTTTTCATTTTCATTTTGTATAGGCAAGTTATTTACAAAAAGACAAGCATCTAAACATAATAAAAACTTGCATGAATGACATCATGCCGTGTAATCAAATTACTTATGTCACAAATTTTCTTGCCAAATTTGATTATATTTAAAATCTTTTTATATCAAAATTAGGAAGCAGGGGCACCTGGGTGGCTCAGTTGGTTAAGCAGCTGCCTTCGGCTCAGGTCATGATCCTGGAGTCCCAGATCAAGTCCTACATCGGGCTCCCTGCTTGGCAGGGAGTCTGCTTCTCCCTCTGACCTCTCTCCTCTCATGCTCTCTCTCTCTCTCTCTCTCAAATAAATAAATAAAATCTTTAAAAAATATGAGGAAGCAGTATGTTTAATATATAAAACTTAATTTGCAGACAATCTTACTCTAAAAATAAGTAAAGGCTTTCATTTAAAAATTACTGGTTTTATTTGAAGAGCTACAAAGATCCATTAATGATTTTTAAGAAAAAAATTCCATTCCTGAGAAAATATATTCTAGTTATAGTTTTTTTCTATTTGTAGTTATTTTTCAGGATTTATGATTTTAAATGGCCATGTTAGCATTTTAAAAAAGTATCATCTCTATTTGCAAATTCATACTTGATCCATATCCCTCTGTTAATAACGATAATACTAATAATACATAATATGGTTAACATGTAATTCTGCTTTAAATATTAAGTTTAAATAAATACTCTTAGATATTTTTCTCTTATTTGTCTCTCCTTTCTAAAATGACTTGTAAATACTTAACATGTTTAAAATTCCAAGGAAAGAAAATTACACAAAATGTAAGAATTTTAACCGTAGTACTATCTTCAAAAACTTAATCCAATTTGGAGATAATACATGTAGAAGACATAGACTATGAAAAAAATTTGATTGTATTAAGTCACTTTATATTCAATATGCTGATTTAGACATGTACATATTTTCACTTGACAGTATTTCTTTTAAAGTTCAGAAACCTAGTGCATTTATCTGAATGTTATTTTTGTTCCTGCTAAAAATTCCAGAAATAACACAGCTGGAAGAATTGCTGTCTGATTGGAGCATAAACAGACACTGTTAATTCAGATGATAATACTATGATTTAAATATACTTTAACACTTACCTCAGAGTAATTACTGTTACATCTGACTTATGCTTACCTATTCTCAGTAAATCACTTCAAAGATATTAATTTTACCTATTAAAAAATCCTAGTTATGTCTAACAGCACAATATCCTTCACCTGTGCCTAAGATTCCTATAACCATTAATTTTAGTACTGATTAGTTACTTGCACACTAATTATGTCCATGGATTTTCACATCTATTTTCTATGATAGTACGACCCTGCCTCAAAGCCATTGATGTCAAAATCCCTTTTGTTATGATATGGAGTCACTGCTTTTTTATTTATTTGAATCAGTTAATACTTTTACAAGTTAAAAAATCAGAATTGAGGGACCTGGGTGGCTCAGTGGGTTAAGCCTCTGCCTTTGGCTCAGGTCATGATCTCAGAGTCCTGGGATAGAGCCCCACATAGGACTCGATCTCAGATTCCGGGATCGAGCCCCACATAGGGCTCTCGGCTCAGCAGGGAGCCTGCTTCCCCCTCTCTCTCTGCCTTCTGCTCTGCCTACTTGTGATCTCTTTCTCTCTCTCTCTGTCAAATAAATAAATAAAAATATTTTAAAAAATCAGAATTGAAAACACTAAAAAAATATATACTTTTACTCAAAATTCTTTTAGAAAATTAAATTTTGACATATTCCCTTTGCTCTCCCTCACTCTCCCTCCTACTATCTCCCTGTTTCCTGATCATTTTACATATGAAAATACTAGCATGTGTTAGTATTAACATACTAACATAACATAACATAAACTTTTTTGCTTATGTTATGAAACAAATTTCACGTTTTACGCAATGAATCCAATCAGGAAGAGTAACTCAAAATTTAACGAGTAGGCAATTTTACCTAATGTAATATTTAATCTAGTGTTATAAAGACATATTATCATTGAAGGGTCAATATTTCTAATAGACTATAGTAGTCATTTAGGAAATATTACTTTGACAAATAAGCTAATGTAAAATGGTTATTAGTAAACATTTTTCCTAAAGGGGATGGAGCTTAATTCTCTGTTTTAATCTATCATAATTATAAGGTGAGGATATATCTATTTCCTAGCAACAGCTCATAGCTTGATAGAAATAGGACTTTGGGGGATGCCTGGGTGGCTCAGTTGGTTAAGCGGCTGCCTTCGGCTCAGGTCATGATCCCAGCGTCCTGGGATCGAGTCCCACATCGGGCTCCTTGCTTGGCAGTGAGCCTGCTTCTCCCTCTGCCTCTGCCTACCACTCTGTCTGCCTATGCTCTCTCACTCTCTCTCTCTCTCTCTAACTAATAAATAAATAAAATCTTTAAAAAAAAGAAAGAAAAGAAATAGGACTTTGGGAATGTCATTTAATGTATCATAATCCTTTCTTCCTATGATTACATAAGAAGTTGAATGCTATGGTTTATTTTATCATTTGGTTAGAAGAGCAATCAAGCTAAAAGAAATAACACTACTTATAGAAAATAACTTCATAAAGGAATAACAAAATACAAAAAAAATATTAATTAAATAACAGAGAAATGATTAGGAGAAAGAAATATATTTTAGGAATTATGTTCTTCATCTATAACTGAAATGATATATAAACCTCAGGATTTTTATTGCTTACTATCATCAAAATTTACATATTGATTTTCCCAGTTTTAATTCTTCTAGGAAGACAGATAAGATTGTTACTGGCTTAAAAAGTATGCAAAAGATTACTTTGAAGTTCCCTTTTGGAGTAATTGAACATCATTATCAAAACCTAGTGATAATGACTTATATTATTATACATCAATTACCATACTGAGGAGTTGGACACAAATCTGGAGTTGTGTAGAGGAAAATTTTATCTTTGTATAATTTCCAGAACCTCAAAAGTGGGATTTCCTTATTTGTCTTTTTTGCCTGCCTATCCTTTAAGTTCATGATAATCTTCCATTTAGACTCCTTTTTTTACCTTCTGACCTTCTGGTCACTAGTTGTTGACTAATAAATGAGTTATTGCCCATGAAATTACAGTTCAATTCCTATTTTAATTTCATGGACATTTTACTTTTAAATCAATACATATTTTAAGAAATTGAAGAAGATGTAATAAACAATGTTATTTTTCAATCATTAGGTAGAATTTTGTTCTCAGGTTTTTTTCTATTTTCATTAAAAGTTGTTTTATATAATGATGCTCTCATCAAAGGAAAATATGGCACTTTCACATATGTTAGTGAAATCGTTTTAGCTCTAATATTTAACATTTATTAATAACCATAGTCTGGTAACATTGTATTTTTTCCTAAGACTTTCAGAATTGAATACCCACTATATTTTATCATATTAATAATAATTCTAATATAAGTAATACTATAATATCAGTATACTGTATACTTCTACTCACATAGAAGCATAGGCAGTTTGTAATTTCAGTGAATTATAGAATATGATCTTGTATATTTCAGAGAGCAGAAAGTAAAAATTGAACATGTGGAATTTTCATGTTGAAATAAACTATGCTATGTATCCCTACATAATGTAAGCCTTACCACATCTCTAATATTACTGATATTCAGACAATAGTTTCATCAATAAATCATTCTTATCAAAGCCATTTAAATATTCCTCCTAACATCATGGAGGTACCTCAAAAAGTTGAAAATAGAACTACCTTACAACCCAGCAATTACACTACTGGGTATTTACCCTAAAGATAAAAACCTAGTGATCCGAAGGGGCATGTGCTCCCAAATGTTTATAGCAGCAATGTCCACAACAGCCAAACTATGGAAAGAACCTAGATGTCCATCAACAGATGAATGGATAAAGAAGAAGTGGTATATATATACAATGGAATACTATGCAGCCATCAAAAGAAATGAAATCTTGCCATTTGTGAGGACATGGATGGGACTAGAGGGTATTATGCTGAGCGAAATAAGTCAATTGGAGAAAGACAGCTATCATATGATATCCCTGATACGAGGCAGTGGAGATGCAATGGGGGGGTGGGGGTAGGAAAAGAAAAAATGAAACAAGATGGGATCGGGAGAGAGACAAACCAAAAGAGACTCTTAATGTCACAAATTAAACTGAGGGGGGATGGGAAGGGGGGTGTAGGGAGAGGGTGCTGGGGTTATGGACATTGGGGAGGGTATGTGCTATGGTGAGTGCTGTGAAGTGTGTAAACACAGTCTTGTACCCTTGGGGCTAATAATACATTATATGTTTATAAAAAAATTTAAAAAATATTCTTCCTACCATGATGATGTTTAAATAAATGTATTAGTTAATTACTTTATGTTTAGTGAATATTACTAACTCCTAAAAGTAGGTTTCAAAAAAGGTCATAAGTTTAAAAAAATATGAAAATAAAAGGGCATAAGTTTAAATTTCCCAACATTTAAAACTTTGTATTTGAGTTGGCATTTTAAAATTGAACACACATTTTAAAATAATTGTATTGTTAATTAATAGATAACAGAACACTGTATTCCATCTATAGCCCTTTAAATTTGTTCATACCCAAAAATACTTGTAACTGCTCTAAATGGAAAATGAAAACAACTGTATATCATGCAGAAGAGTTAGAAAGGTACAGTTCGTGGAAACAAATGACCTCACAGATAATGAAGTAATAAAACTTTTTGTTGTTGTTCTTACCAAGCAGGTGGAATAATTT
The DNA here is from genome assembly GCA_003697995.1 of Taxidea taxus jeffersonii. Taxonomy (NCBI): domain Eukaryota; kingdom Metazoa; phylum Chordata; class Mammalia; order Carnivora; family Mustelidae; genus Taxidea; species Taxidea taxus. Next base: position 58,012 of record ML112100.1, read on the forward strand.
TTACTATTGCTAAAATATAAATGAAATATATGACAGGTTTAAAAGTTTGGTCAATACACTAACATTACATTAGATTTCCAAAGTTTTGGGGTTTTTTAATGCTTCAAAATGTACAACTTTTTGTTCTACAAGTATCTTTCGTGCATTAAAGAAACCAAGAAGTCAAATTTTACTATTTTATTTTTTAAGTAACTGAGCTGTTTTTTTGTTGTGTTTTTGTTTTGTTTTGTTTTTATAGTTCAATATATAACACACTTTTAAGTCATGAGCCTGCTTTGGGTGTTATGGCCAACTGATTAGAAAGTCTATGTGAAAATATCCTGGGAACAATTTTGCCTAACGTTACTCTAATATGTATTAGAATGTATATACTCTGTTGGTAGAAGTGATGAGTCTTAAATATCTACTCACAAATTACTCAATAACTTCAAAAGGAAATATAGTAACCATGCAGTAAAGAAACAAACACTTCATCTAAATGATCAAAATTAACATAGAAAATAGTAGACAAACAGGTATACAGTATTGAAAACGTGTACTCTGAGAAGGAATAAGGAGTAACCAAATTTATATAAACCGAACCAAATGAGAAAGCCAATAAACAACTAACCCTGAATTGAAATAACTGGTAGAGCAAATGCCAAGAAAGACATTGAAAGACTGAGGAAAGCTTCCAGATTAAAGGAAACTGTGAAAATGAAAAAAAGTGTATTTCTTTCCCCTTGACTGAGTCCTTTATAAGAAAAACAAACAAAATCCTTTGTAGAATATTATTGGGAAATATAATGAATTTAAATATAAGATGCAAGTTAAAGTGTTGTAGTGTTGTGTGAATATAAAAATTTTCTAAACATAATAGCTATAGTATTGTTGTTTTGACATGTTATTTACACATGAAAGCTATAGAACTGAAATATTTGGCTCTTAAGAAATACATTAAATATTAAGGAGTAAAGGAGAATCATAACTTGTTAAATCTGGACAAAGAGTACATGGAATCATTTTGTATATTTTTTCAACTTTTCTGAAAGTTGGAAAATTTTCTTTAAGGTGAAATTAATGTACAATGTTACATTTCTTTCAGGTGCACAACATTTTGATTTAACAATTCTATACATTACTCAATGCTCGCCATGATGTATAAGCACCTTCTGTCACCACACAATGTTATGACAATATTATCAACTATATTCCTTATGCTGTGTCTTTCATTTCCATGATGTATTTAATTTATAAATTTAAGTCTATACTTCTTACTCCTCTTTAGTTATTTCACAATTTCACACACACACACACACACACACACACACCCAGTAAGTCTCTGATAACCACCAGTTCTCTATATTTAAGAGTCTATATTTTATTTGCTTACTTGTGTTGTTTTTTAGATTCTATATATAAGTGAAAACATGTGATCTTTGTTATTCTCTTTCTGACTTATTTAATTTACTATTATATCATCTAGGTCCATCAATTGCTATTGAAATGGAAAGATCTTATTCTTTTTTATGGCTGAGTAATATTCCATTGTGTTCTTCTGTCTGTGTAGGTGTGTCTGTAAAAAATGTATACACACACACACACCAATTATTCTTTATTCATTCATCTATGGATGGTCATTGGGTTGCTTCTATATCTTGGCTATTTTAAATAATGCTGCAAAAAATTGCATATGTCTTTTTGCATTAATATTTTTGTTTTCTTTATAATAGAATTATTAGATCACATGGTATTTCTATTTTTGTTTCTAAGGAAACTCCATAATGATTTCTGCTGTGCAAAAGCTTTTGATCTTGAGGAAGTCCCAATAGTTCATTTTTTCCCTTGCTTCCCTTGCCTTTGGCGTTGTTCCTGGGAAGAAGTTGCTGAGGTTGAGGTTGAAGAGGTTGCTGCCTGTGTTCTCCTCAAGGATTTTGATGGATCCCTTTCTCAAGTTGAGGTCCTTCATCCATTTTGAGTCTATTTTCATGTGTGGTGTAAGGAAATGGTCCAATTTTATTTTTCTGCATGTGGCTGTCCAATTTTCCCAACACCATTTGTTGAAGAGGCTGTCTGTTTTCCATTGGATGTTCTTTCCTGCTTTGTCGAAGATTAGTTGACCATAGAGTTGAGGGTCTATTTCTGGGCTCTCTATTCTTTTCCATTGATCTATGTGTCTGTTTTTGTGCCAGTACCATACTGTCTTGATGATGACAGCTTTGTAGTAGAGCTTGAAGTCTGGAATTGTGATGCCACCAACTTTGGTTTTCTTTTTCAATATTCCTTTGGCTATTCGAGGTCTTTTCTGGTTCCATATAAATTTTAGGATTATTTTTTCCATTTCTTTGAAAAAATTGGATGGGATTTTGATAGGCATTGCATTAAATGTGTAGATAGCTTTAGGTAGCATAGACATTTTCACAATGTTTATTCTTCCAATCCATGAGCATGGAACATTTTTCTATGTCTTTGTGTCTTCCTCAATTTCTTTCATGAGTACTTTATAGTTCTCTGAGTATAGATTCTTTGCCTCTTTCGTTAGGTTTATTCCTAGGTATCTTATGGTTTTGGGTGTAATCGTAAATGGGATTGACTCCTTAATTTCTCTTTCTTCTGTCTTGTTGTTGGTGTAAAGAAATGCAACTGATTTCTGTGCATTGATTTTATATCCTGACACTTTACTGAATTCCTGTACAAGCTCTAGCAGTTTTGGAGTGGAGCCTTTTGGGTTTTCCACATATAGTATCATATCATCTGCAAAGAGCGATAGTTTGACTTCTTCTTTGCCGATTTGGATGCCTTTAATTTCTTTTTGTTGTCTGATTGCTGAGGCTAGGACTTCTAGTACTATGTTGCATAGCAGTGGTGATAACGGATATCCCTGCTGTGTTCCTGACCTTAGCGGAAAAGCTCTCAGTTTTTCTCCATTGAGAATGATACTTGCAGTGGGTTTTTCATAGATGGCTTTGATAATATTGAGGTATGTGCCCTCTATCCCTACACTTTGAAGAGTTTTGATTAGGAAGGGGTGCTGTACTTTGTCAAATGCTTTTTCAGCATCTATTGAGAGTATCATATAGTTCTTGTTCTTTCTTTTGTTAATGTATTGTATCACATTGATTGATTTGATTTGTGGATGTTGAACCAACCTTGCTGCCCTGGAATAAATCCCACTTGGTCGTGGTGAATAATCCTTTTTTTTTTTTTTTTTAAGATTTTATTATTTATTTGTCAGAGATGGAGAGAGAGCGAACGAGTACAGGCAGACAGAGTGATAGGCAGAGGCAGAGGGAGAAGCCGACTCCCTGCCGAGCAAGGAGCCCGATCTGGGACTCGATCCCAGGACGCTGGGATCATGACCTGAGCTGAAGGCAGATGCTTAACCAACTGAGCCACCCAGGCATCCTGTGAATAATCCTTTTAATGTACTGTTGGATCCTATTGGCTAGGATTTTGGTGAGAATTTTCGCATTTGTGTTCATCAAGGATATTGGCCTGTAATTCTCTTTTCTGATGGGATCCTTGTCTGGTTTGGGGATCAAGGTGATGCTGGCCTCGTAAAATGAGTTTGGAAGTTTTCCTTCCTTTTCTATTTTTTGGAACAATTTCAGGAGAATAGGAATTAATTCTTTAAATGTTTGGTAGAATTCACATGGAAAGCCATCTGGCCCTGGGCTTTTGTTTGTTTGGAGATTTTTGATGACTGTTTCAATCTCCTTACTTGTTATGGGCCTATTCAGGTTTTCTATTTCTTCCTGGTTCAGTTTTGGTCTATAATGATTTCTGGAGTGGTTGTGCCATTTTAAATTCCCACAAACAGTGCATGAGTCACTTTTTCTCCACATCCTCACCAACACTTCTTATTTCTTGTCTTCTTGATTCTAACCATTCTAAAGGAAATAATCTTATTAAGGTTTTGAATGTATTTTCCTGATGATTAGTAACATTCAGTGTATTTTCATGTTGTCTGTTGGTCATCTGTCTGTCTTTGAAAAAATGTCTATTCAGGTCCTCTGTCCATTTTTTAAAAGATTTTATTTATTTATTTATTTGAGAGCAAGAGAGAGAGAGAGATCACAAAGGGAAGGGGGGTGAAGCAGACTCCCTGCCTAGGAGAGAACCTGATGTGTGTTTCGATCCTAGGATCTGAGCCAAAGGCAGTTGCTTAACCATCTGAGCCACCCAGGAACCCCTCTGTCCATTTTTTTTTTTTAATTGGGCTGTTTGTTTTCCAGTATTGAGTTACAGTTCTTTGTATATTTTTTATATTAACCCCTTATCACATATAGCATTCTAAATATCTTCTCATATTGAGTAGGTTGCCTTTTCATTTTCTCAGTGGTTTCTTTTGCTGAGCTAAAGTTTTTTTAGTGTGTAGTCTCCATAGTTTATTTTGCTTTTGTTTCCTGTACCTGAGAAGATATGTCTAGAAAAATGTTGGCAAAGCTGATGTCAAAGTGATTACTGCCTATGTTTTCTTCTACACTTTTTATGATTTCAGGTCTCATATTTAGGTCTTCAATCCATTTTCAGTTTATTTTTGTGTATGCTGCTGAGAAACTTGTCCAGTTTCATTCTTTTGCATGTCCAGTTTTCTCAGCACCATTTATTGAAGACATTTTCCCCTTTGTATATTCTTACCTCCTTTATTGAAGATTAATTGACCATATAAATGTGAGTTTATTTGGGGGCTCTCTATTCTGTTCCATTATTCTATATGTTTATTTCTATGCCAGTACTGTACTGTTTTGATTATTACAGTTTATGGTATATCATGAAATCTGGGATTGCAATACCTCCAGCTTTGTTATTTCTCAAAATTGCTTTGGGTATTTGGGGTCTTTTGTGGTTCCATAAAAATTTCAGTGTTTGTTCTAGTTCTGTGAAAAACGTTGTTGGTATATTCATAAGGATTATATTGAATATATAGATTATTTTGAAAAGTATGGACATTTTCAGGGTATGCCTTTCACCACATGGTTAAGTTTATTTCTTGGTATTTTATTATTTTTGGTGCAAATGTAAATGGGATTGTTTTCTTAATATCTCTTTCTGCCACTTCATTATTAGTTGATAGAAATGCAACATATTTCAGTATTTTAATTTGTATCTCAAAATTTTACTGAATTTGTTCATCATTTCTAATAGTTTTTTGAAGGAGTATTTGGATAGCTCTTGCAAATAGTGACAGTTTTACTTCTTCCTTACTAGTTTGGATGACTTTTATTTCTTTTTCTTTTCTGAATACTATGGTTAGGACTCTGAGTACAATGCTGAATGAAGGTGGTAAGAGTGGACGTGGACATTCTTGTCTTGTTCCTGAAATTAGAAAAAAATATTTCATATTTTCACCATTGAGTATGATGTTAGCTGTGGTTTTTCATGTATGACCTTTATTATGATGAAGTATGTTCCCTCTAAACCCACTTTGGTGAGTGTTTTTATCATGAGTGGATATTGTATTTTGTCAAATGCTTTTTCTGCATCTATCAAAATGATCATATGGTTTTTATCCTTTCTCTTTTCTAATGGGGTATATCATACTGATTGATTTGCAGATATTGAACCACCCATGAATTCCTGGAATAAATCCTCCTTGGTCATGGTGAGTGAGTTTTTAAAATATATTCTTTAATTCAGTTTGCTAATAATTTGTTGAAAAATTTTACATTCATGTTTATGGTTTGGGCACCCTAAACATTGGTGAGCAAGGCTGGCATTCAGACCAAATATACACAATTAGCCTCTTTGTATGGTTGTTGTCAACTTAAACCATAGGGCTTTTACTCTGCTCAGCAGCTAAAAGGCGTAGCTGCTAGAACTGCAGTCACACAGGTATGTGACATTATCTCCTTCTCTACTCAGGGCATGAGTCACTTTAGAGTGACACTGGTCCCTGCCTGGACCACTTACAGAATATGATGGTGTAGGAGCTGCTCTGGAGAGATGCCTGCCAAGGTGAATTGTTTGAATAGGTTGGATTCACAAAGGAACATAGGGCTGGGATGCATAGTGCTGGCAGGATGGGTGGTTTAGAATAATAGTGCTGGCCCCTGCAAGTGTTTGGAAGGGAAGGGAAATGGTATCTGCCAACACTTTTGTTCCTGGAAAAATCTCCAGAAAATCCCTGTTCTTCCAGTGTATGTTTTGAGATTAGTAAAAAAAAAAAAAAAAAAAAAAAAAATCCACATATATCTCAATTGCTTTTCAAACTGCTGCTTCTATGCCTTCAGTATGTTGTTATGCTGACTCTTCAAGGTCAGGGACTCAGTTTTCTATCACACTTCAGTTCTTCCAGGGTTAAGACTGATGATTATTAAAGTATGTGGAGTTAAGACCTGCTAAATTCAAAAGCTGCTGAAACTAATCCCCACTTGTTTTCAAGGCCAGTTGTTATGGGGACTCATCTTCCTTAGCGTGGATCACTGGTGGGAATGCCTGCTGTGGAGTCAGATCTTCTCTCTTTGTGCTTAATGGTATTCTTTCAATTTGTGGTTAGTCTTGCTGGGGGTTTGGTTCCTAACTGTGTCTTTGCCCCTCCTACCCTTTTCAGTATGGCCTCCTCTCTATGATTAACTTTGGATAATCTGCCAATTTTCAGGTCATTTGCAGAGTTAGTTGCATAAATGCAGCTGTTACCTTTGTATGTCCATAGGACAAGATGAGCCCAGGATCCTCTAACTCTGCCATCTTCTCTGTGACTTTAAAATTTGGAAATTATTTTAAAATAAAATGTTAAAAAGTAAAAATAAATTTCCAAATAAAATAAAATGCATGTCTGAGAATCCAAAATTCTTAGCAGCTGAGTTATAGGCATATCAGTTTGAATTATTTTCTTATAAAAAGCGTGTGCACTTCCTGAATTTTAAAAAGATATATGACAGATTTATTTATATAAGATTAGGCAGGACCTATCTAATTCAATAAATTTATGCATTAAATCTTTTATATATCTCTATGGGTTTCATAAAAAAATTAAAGTAGAAATAAAATAGTTAAAGTATGTTATGTTGAAGTATGTTATGTATGTTAAAATAGAAAAAGTATGTTAAAATAGAAAAAAGTCCTAAAGCCAGGTAGGAAAATTAAAATGGACTGCCAGGTGATTTGAGTGTAGTTGTTATTTATCTGAACTTTAAAAATAATTATAATTATTTTATTCAAAAAATGAAGGGAATTGTAAACCAAATATATGAAGAATTCAATATTTTAAAGAATTAAAATCTAATCTAGAATTTTAAAATATCTGAAATTAAGAAATTATTGTGATAATAGAATATGGAATTGTTCATATGAAATAGTATAAAATATAAAATTATGGAAAAACACCAAAGAGATGAACAGAGAAAGAAAGAAAGAAAGAAAGAAAGAGAAGGAAAGAGGAAGAAAGGAAGAAAGAAAGAGAAGGAAATAAAATGTAAAAATAAGCAGAAAAGAGCTATGGAATGGAATGCAGGAAGAGTATCTAAGTCTAAAGGAAATACCAATATGAAAGTAGAGTGAGATTCGGGCAGAATATTCATTATATTCAAAAATATAATGTCTATATTCAAAAATATATTCATTATATTCAAAAATATAATGTCTACTGACCTTCCAGAATTGAAGAAAGACTTTAATGCACAGAATCATCGAGTTTTGAATGCTCTGTGAAGGAAAAGTAAAAAACAAAAACAAACAAAAAAAGAAAACAACAACAACAACAAAAAACAACATAGATTACCATAGTCAAATTTCCCAAAATCGGAACTAAAGATAACATCCTTAAAATGACAAGAGAAAAAAAAAGACACAACACTTCTACAGAAACATTAAATGTTTGGTACACTATTCAACAGAAACTATGGATGCTGAAAGTTAGAGGAAAGATAATTTAAATGTTGAAAGAAAAAAATTATTAACCTAGAATTATAATTAAAAATAAATATTTTTGGAAAATGAACATAGACTGCATACTTTGTTTTATAACCAGTGTTGAAATAGTAAAAGCTGGGAAATCAAAGTTCTAATGTTGCCTCTTAAGAAGCTAAAAAAACACAGGCACGCCTAGGTGACTCAGTCATTAAACAGCTGCCTTAGGCTCAGATCATGATCCCAGTGTCCTGGGATCTAGCACCCACATCAAGTTCCCTGCTCAGCAGGTAGCCTGCTTTTCCCTCTCCAGCTCCCCCATGCATGTGTTCCCTGTCTTGCTATCTCTTTCTGTCAAATAAATAAGTAAAATCTTTAAAAAAAAGAAAAGAAGCTAGAAAAATACAGAAAGACAAAACCAAAGAGGCATAAAGTTAAACGTAGCAGTCTTTAAAAAGAAAAAAGCTGAAAAAAATGCAACAAATCCAAAAGTTATTTGAAAAGATTACTAAAATGATTAATATTTTGAAAGATGAATCAAGGGAAAAATTATAGTAGCTTTTGGGCGCCTGGTTGGCTCAGGCAGTTAAGCGTCTGCCTTTGGCTCAGGTCATGATACCAGAGTCCTGGGACAAAGTCTGGAATCAGCTTCCCTGCTCAGCAGGGATTCTGCTTCTTTGCCTCTCCCATGGCTTGTGGGCTTTCTCTCTTTCCCTCCCATTCACTCTTTCTTTCTTTCTCTCTCTCTAAGTAAAAAAATAACGTCTTTAAAAAAATTATAATAGCGTTTTAGTAAATGTGCAACTAGTTTAACTATAAGTCAGTAGTAGAAAAATGAAACATAATAGAGTCCAGAAACAGACATATACATATTTAGATATGTTAAAGCAGATGTAAAGCTGGATGATAGACTATTACTGTTTCAGGCATGATCAATCCAGATCTGTACTGTGGTTTGAGGTGTTGTGATGATATACCGAGATTTAAGTTGTAGCTTTTTCAACTGATATGAGCATCAGTTTTTCATATTCTTACTGCTGTACAACTATTTGTTGGGCCAGTTGGGGCTGTATCACAAAACTTAAGATTCTGGAGATTGCACTCTTGTACACAGTAGTAAGTATACAAGCTGGAAAGAATATAATTATTTAAAGAACTAGAGTGCATTCCTGAGGCAGTCCCTTATGTCATAAATCTTGCCAATGAACATAGGTTGAAGCCAAGCCAGGAGAAATTTCTTTGGCACCATTCTGTTTGAGAAATCACCCATTTTTCTCATTTCAATATTTCTACCTTTAGATGTCCATTAGCATGGTAAATTGTTTTTCACCCCCTCACTTTAAATCTGAAGGTGTCTTCGGGTTTAAAATGAGTTTCTTGTAGACAGCATATTGATGGGTTTTGTTTTTTTAATCCATTCTGATACCCTGTGTCTTTTGATTGGGGCATTTAGCCCATTTATATTCAGGGTAACTATTGAGAGATATGAATTCAGTGCCATGGTATTTCCTGTAAGGTGACTGTTACTGTATATTGTCTCTGTTCCTTGCTGATTGACTACTTTTAGGCTCTCTCTTTGCTTAGAGGACCCATTTCAATATTTCCTGTAGAGCCGGTTTGGTGTTTATAGATTCTTTTAGTTTTTGTTTGTCTTGGAAGCTTTTAATCTCTCCTTCTCTTTTCAATGATAGCCTAGCTGGATATAGTATTCTTGGATGCGTGTTTTTATCATTTAGTGCTCTGAATATATCATGCCAGTTCTCTCTGGCCTGCCAGGTCTCTGTGGATAAGTCCTCTGC
>RCUC01169776.1:0-17664 GCA_003697995.1 Taxidea taxus jeffersonii
GTGGGGAAGAAAGCAGTCTGGGTGGGTCCTGCTCCAACCAAAACAGAAAATAAAGCTGGGGGAAAGGTGGAGGAAGCGAGGCAGGAGGAAGCAGTACTGGGAAGGAAATGCATGGCCTTACAATCCAGGTATTGCAAAGGAGCGGGATTTAAAAGCCAAGGGGAATCAGCAAATCTTTGCGGAGTGAAGGAGCAGGAAAAAGCCCAGCATCAGACTGGGGATTTAAGGATGCAGGTTCAAAGTGCGAAGGGGAGACTAGGTAGGCTCTATGAGGGGGCACAAAGGATTATTCCAGCTGGGGGTTCATGACCCCAGGCTGGAAAGTGGAGTAGCCTTAATTCGCGATGACAAGATAGCAGGAGGGCGAGTTTTAGGCAGTTACATCGGAAAAGAGGCGTGTGCGGGCTGTAGGAGAGAACGGGTGACCCCTGACTAAGGGCTGTCCCGATAAGGCGAGGGACTCAGGACCGACCCTAGGTCGGGGGAGGGAGCTCCCGCTAGTCCGGGAATGCCCAGCCTGCGCTCGCGGACAGAAGGCACCCGAGCCAAAGGGCCCGGGGCCCCAGGCCTTAACTCTTCTGGCAGGAGGGTCTCCAAGGCGGGGCTGGGCCTGCGGTGGTCCTATAGGGCCTCAGGAGGGGCGGGGGTCCCGGACTCACGCATCAGTGTGCTGAAGGCCACGACGCCGAGCAGCCCCTGCAGGAAGATGCCGAAACTGTGCATGAGCGCGCCGCTCTCGCAGCGGCCCGCCCCGGACGCGACGGTGGAGGGCGGCCCGCCCGGGAGCCCGCGGCTCGCATTCGCGGCGGGGCCCTGCATGGCGGGCCTGGCGGAGGGGCGCGGGGCGCCGCGGCCAGCCCGCCCGCCCGGCCTCGCTGCCTGCGGGGGCCGCGCCGCCGAGCTCCGGGCCGGGAGTCCAAGCCGGGAGCCGGTACCTCCGCCCCGCGGCCCACTCGCCGCTGCGCGTAACCCGACGTCTGAGACCGCAGCGCCTGATTGGCTTGGCCGGGCGTGGGGGCGGGCCTCGGCCCCTCCAGCTCTTCCCCCCCCCACCATGGGCGGGGCTCCGGCCGGGCGTGGGGGCGGGGCCGTGCGTCCAGGCCGCAGGTAGAGCGGAGCAGGTGAGCGCGGCGGCTAGGATGCCAGTGAGCCCGAGGCACCACCTTCTTCTCCTCCACCCTCCCCCCGCCGAGCTCCCGGTAGGAAAGGCAGGAGCCCGGGACCATCTGCGACTAAATTCTTTTCCTTTCCAAGATGAAGCCCTCACACCCTGCAGAATTTATTAAAAATACTCCTGGATTCCACCCTCAGATTCCGATTCAGTAGTTTGGAGACAGGGCGGAATTATCTGCATTTTCAGTCAGCAGCCTAGATTATCCTGAAGGAGGCGGTGAGGAGAATAAACCGAGACGCTGCACACAGGCATATTCCTTCCAATCCAGACGTTTGGCGTCCTTCTACTTTCCTTGTTAGTACGAATATTGTGGCCAAAAGCTTATCTTCGTCAATCAGGCCCGAGGTTTTTTTCTTCCCTAAACATTATGTAAATGGTCATTTTAATCCAATAGCTGTCGTTTAGAAATATACAAGGTTTATACTGAAAATATGTCAACATATCCCCGTCTTGTTAATTTTTGAACGTGCTTCATAAAGCCAAATTGTTGGTAATCGGCAGAATCTCTAAGGTCCTCCTTCCTCCACACATGCCTGTTTACTCCCACCTTAACCGCTTGACCCCTTGGAACCAGCTCTCTCCCTCTACCGGGGACTCTAGTCCTTATTGTCTCATGGAACTTCCCAGCCCCTCTGGCTTTTCTCCAGACACCTCTTGTTGATGCTCTCCAGTCCCTAGCCTTCCTGCTGCATCCACTTAATGACTGTATACACATGGTATTCACTCCGGTAGACACTGGGCTACATTTGTAGAACAAGAAAAACTGTATTTAGGGAAATTTTCCCTAAAAGATAGCCACTACGGAATTCCAATGGGCTAAATGCTTACAAAAGCTTTCTGGGTTAACAGGAATTAACCTGATTATCCAGAGAACAAAAATGCTATTGGCTCCGTAGAGCCAATACTCTAGCCCTTCTCTTAGGATGCACTTCACAGCTCCTGTGTCTTAAATGGCATTCTAGCTGCATGTAGCACTGTTCCCTTTCCCTGCGGAATGAACTGCTACTCGTGCTTGAGGACCGTCTAACCTCCCTCTCCCCATCGGGCTTCCACGCGACCTTGTGTCTACTGCTCCATTAGAACTTTTCCGACTGCTCTAAGAGACTGGGGTACACGTCTCTCTCTCACAGCTGAGCGTGGGTACTGGTTTTTATTCACCCTTGAATCCAACATAGTGCCTGGCACAGAGAACATTGGCAACACTTCTTAAATTAAACTGAATTTTAATTTATAAAATTTAAAACTCTCCACAAGTATTGACCATGGGAAAATACAGAAAATCAAGTTAAGAAAATAAATAGGCCAGGGAAAATTGTGTTACTGTCTTTAAGTCTAAGAAGGTCTCTTATGGGGATACTCGACAGTTACAGTCCATGTTCAGAGGGAACCAGATGAGAGGACGAGTACTTAAAGCAGGAAAGACTGTGGGCTGGTATAAGAAGACTGTTAATTGCTTGAAGATACAGGCAGTTTAAGGAAAGTTGCACACAGAGCTGAAGAATGAAGTTTTTGACAGAGCACTGCTCTGCACATCCAGATGTGGAGGGATCCTTAAGGCCCGTTGCTGCTGTACCAAGGCAAATGTAGACAAACGAGAAGCATTCTTCTGAGATCAGGGGCAGATTCCCCAAAGCCAGGAGCAAAGTTGCTGTGGGGAAATTCTGCTCTTTCTACCTTCCCTGAACTGCAGTTAAAAAGTACCCAAACCCAGAGGGTAAAGATCGGACAGCAGGAGAGGGGGGAGAATTCTGGAAAGGTAGAAAGAACTCTCTCCTCCTTTCAGAGATGATTCTGAGGCCCCACTGGAATGAGTTTTGAAGGATTTACTCTGGCCAAGATGTCTTCTTTGCTGTCAAATGAAGTTAAACATAGCTTAAGACGTGTTTTAATTCTTACAACCACTTATAACTGTTATAATATACCACAAGTTCTTATACACTCTTATTTACAAAAAAAAAAAACCACAAAAAACCCACACAGAATATTCATTCAAAATAGTTATTTTTTAATCCCTTGAAGTTATACCCATCAAACTGGATGGGAGTTATTTTATAGGTATTCTTGTGCATATTTCTCCTTAATTATACTTTACCCTCAAAGCATAACTTTTAAAATTAAGAGAAAAACAGCAAGCAGGAAGGATACAATGCAATATGCATTTCATTTTGTTCCAAACAAGCAGCTTAAAAAAAAAAAAAAAAAAAAAGCTAGCATAAACAAAGTGCATCAGTTCCAACAAGTTAGTATCAGAAACAGGCCCAAGGACAGTGCTGGAACCAGCCAGAAGTCCCACCCTAGCAGGCCTCTGATTGTCTTTAGAGAATATTCAACCAAAAAAAAAAAAAAAAGAAAAGAAAAAAGAAAAAAAGGAAAATAAATGAAAGCTTAAAAATCTCAAAAGAAGCATTCAAAGTATACTTCCCTAGAGCCTTCTTACAAAAGGAGATAAGGAACTGTCCAGTTTTAGCTTTGTCTAAACTTTGTACAGGACCTTCAATCATCTGCTTTGTGATTTGATTTGCCCCCAAAGCCTAACTTCATCCTTCCAGCACTATTTGCCCACCTCCATTCTGCCAAGCGAGGCATGCAGTTAGGTTGACTAAACCATGTAGAAACCCCTCAGGACCAAGTTTCCACACATCCTGAGACTAGGCACCCCCATTGGCAATGGCAGCATCATCTCACTAGGCAGTATCATCCTTTGTCCCCAAATAGCTCAGGGTCCACACTTAACTGCTGGTGTTGAGGACTTGTCCACCAAGGCTGTAGATTCTCTTTTACAACCGTGCCTTGTGAGAGGCCATAGCACCAGGACAAGCCCAAATGGTGTGGTTAAGTCAGAGAAGACATAAGGGGAGGGAGTTTTAGGCCTATTTCTCCATTCCCCCCTGCTGATTTTGCGGGTTCTTGTGAAAAAAAATCTAAGTGTTCTGAAACACCAGAAGCAAGAAAATCTCCAGGGCATTTACTGCCTACTACCTTCTATATCTTCACCCTGCAGGCTGCCCTCAGAAGCAAGGCTACCTCCGGAGTCTGGGACAGGTACGGGGAAACCCCAAGTGAGAAGGCTTAGAACCAGATCTGCGGACTGGGCTTTGAGTTTAGAACTCTTCTGCAAAAACTCCAAGTCCATAGGTGCCTTGCTTAGATAGATTCAAATTTTCAAAGTATGTACTTCTCACACAAGGGGTGAGAGTCATCAAAGTTCACTAACAGAACATGGTAAATTAAGTCATGGAAGAATTACAATTGCATGAAAGGGACTGACTTCTTTTTGGCTTTGCAGGAGACTTTGTTCTACAGGGTTTCTGAGAAAGCATCATGACCATGAAATGCGGTTATTTATAGTGGACCCAGGAACAAAGGCATTCAAATTTTAAAAGGGGGGTCCCTGGTTCCCACCAAGATTTATACTTCCCTTGTTAGTGATGTCATTTCCTTCGTCTTCCTAAGGCCAAATGATAACATAGAACTCTTTTAAACTTACACACACACACACACACACACACACACACCCCATCCCTAGTATATAGGACTAGTGTTCAAACCTAGTACATGTTTCCACTGTCGAGACTAAGCTCCTAACATCTCGTTCAGAGCTCCTGTGGGCATCAATCAAACAGTAAACGGGGTCTTCAATACAAGTCTTTGGTGATAGGCCCCAAGTAAATATAAGTATCTGTGAGTTTTCCCAAAGTTCCCATCTAGATAATTCTTAACAACTGTTAACAATTTTCTGATGTTCTATGTGCCCCCCAGAAATACTTTTTGGCTTGGGAGAGGTGAATGGTTCTGAGTCCTGCCCTAGCTAAGTCCTCCTAAAGCTTTTAATCTGTATTTAGGTACCATATTAGTAACAGGATTAATAAAAGAGAGTGAGTGAAATATATTCAAGTCCTCAGGAAACTTTGGTCCAAGGTCCTCTCTCTCACAGTGAGAATAACTACTTCCAGGAGAAGAGGTACAGAAAGGCCAAGCTCTGAGCTGGTTTTCCATGTCTGACTCTATCGTAATTCAAGAAATATTTACCAAGAAGCCCATCTCTTCCAGGAGTTGCTAAGTATCTTTCACTGACCTCATGTAACCACAACACAGATGCTGAGAGCCACTTACATCACCAAAGAAAGGCAGACACAGGTAAAGCCCCAGTAATGTATCCCTTGCATTAGACACCTTAACTCTCCTTCAACTGAGAAGGATGAGGGCAGTTTACAAAGGAAAATAGCATAGTTCCCAGAAGCCCACAAAATACAGTCAAAATGTCACAGCAAATCTTCATGTACAGTAAAAGGTTTCCCTAACACACACATAGGCTAATAGTGGCCGGTCAACTTCAAAGTCCAGGAGGCTTATACAGTCCATTCACCTGTTTCCAAGTTTGTCAATGCAGGATCAAAAAATGGATCATGGAAAACTTTGTGACCTCAGGTGGCTATGGGGTCAGCTGCAATTAGATAAATGTAGCCCCTCACAATGTATCTCTCTGAATTTAAGAGGTTATCAACCTTTAAGAAACAAAGTTCATGTATCCATGTGTAATATGTAAACATTTTATCCCAACATGGTAAGTCATTATCAGGTTTAAAATCTGTTTCAGAATCAGAGTAATCAGACTGTCACCATTGTCCAGCCATGTCCCAGCAGCTTTATGAGGGAAATGGGAGTCTAAATTGTGTACTTAAAAAAAAAAAAATGCCCTGTGCCAAATTCCCAATTACCTTCTTATTTAATATCTGGGAGTTGGGGATGGTATATAATTCTTTAATGCAGTTGCCTGAGAAACTGCATCTCACCATGAGAATGCAAGAAATATTAACGGAAACCCAACTTAGAATTGGCTTCTCTCTAGGAGAAAGCTGAGCTTGGATAATCAGGGTACAGACAGAGGAGCCAGCTGAGCCCTGACTATATCCAGATTCAAGAAATTCAGGGCTGTGAGTTTCACCTTTCCAGGGCTCCACCCCCTTTACCTATGGTTTTGGAGAAGGCAAAGAGAGACAACTTAGCAATTCACTGTTGCATTTGGTCAACTCCCCCTCATAGGAAGTAAAACTCATCTCCCTATATAAAACAAACACTGATCTTCTCCAAGGAACTCCCTTTGCCTAGTGCCTTAACTGCTGAGCTCTGGGGAACTTTAATTATGTAAGTTATGCACCCTCTGCCCCAAGACCATATACTTAACACTGACTGTTCTCAAGCATCTTATATGTGCTCCTCTTCCACAGGCATTGTATTACATTTAAAAAAACTGGGTCTCTAAGTTCAAACATATTAACTTTTACTTAAAAGAAGCTTCTTTGGGGCACCTGGGTGGCTCAGTGGGTTAAAGCCTCTGCCTTCGGCTCAGGTCATGGTCCCAGGGCCCTGGGATCGAGCCCCGAATCAGGCTCTCTGCTCAGCAGGGAGCCTGCTTCCTCCTCTTTCTCTGCCTCCCTCTGCCTGCTTGTGATCTCTGTCTGTCAAATAAATAAATAAAATCTTTAATTTAAAAAAAAAAAAAAAAAAGAAGCTTCTTTCCGGGTCTATCTGGTGGTAACCTAAGCACAGAACTGACACTTTAACATGTGGTTTGGCTGAAGGGCTTGCATCAAGTGGTTCGTGAATCATCTAAGGAAGAGAGGGTGCAGACTACAGAATGTCCGCCAAGGTCTGTACACTGGTGGGAGCAGGAGAGGGGAGGAAAAGGGAAAAATCAACAATCAGTTTAAATCTGAAATAATATTACCTTATATTTGTATAGCTGTTTAGAATTCACCAAGTTTGTAGTTTTAAAAAACATTTTCAAATCCTGAAGATGAGTGATTAAGTTATAAATTTGCAGGTAACTAGGATAATTAAAAAACAAACAAACAAACAACTCAGCAACGCAAACCATTTAAAGGAGGCAATCTATGTGTGCATCTTTCCTCACTCCTCCCGGCTGGAACAGCACAGCTACTGTCCTAGAGTAGCTCTCAGTACAATCCTAAGTGAAAATTTGCCTGTAGTTTCATGTCAGCTTGAACTGGGACAAAACAAACACCTAAAAGAAAACCAAGTTGTTGAGCTGTTGAGTGGGAATCCTCAGACTGTAGATTACATTCAATTTAAAGGTTTCACTAAGAGGACATGTAAATGTGACTAGGCAAAGAGGTTTCCAGAATCCTTAACCACCTCTCAATCTTTATGCGGCCACTGAGGACATGAGGACACACAGTTACAGAAACTCCATGCTCTGCATCACCCCCCAAAATATTTTCTCTGTTGTGCTTCTTCACTTCCTGCCTGGAGACACCGAGAAAGAAAGGAAAATGGGTTTTCCACCGGGTCCAAGAAACACCTACTGATTTGCACCCAAAGTGAGGACTCTCAAAATGAAACAGACAACCGTGGAGGAAAGTAAACATAAAACAAGAGCCACTGAAGTCCGTCTGCAGACTGATGGGGAAACAGCAACTACACAGAAACAGCCACAATTTTTGAGAGACCACCTCGCAGGGAGTACCACACTGGGCCCAGATGGGAAACAATGACAGTGGGGGTCTCGTATCAGGCCAGGAACTCATGTAAGTGCTCCCATGGTGTTTTTAAGAAAGCAAACAGTATTGGTTTGTTATTTTTTTTCCCCCTCCAGCTTCTGTCATAGTTTTAGTGTTCATGTAGCTTAAAAATGGCATCATACAAAAGACCTTATACATGGCTGTAAGCTCAATCATCAACAGAGGTAGTAAACAAAGGAACTCCTAAGAATAGATTTTAAAATGGATCAAAGTGTGAATGTACATTCAAAACCCTAGAGCCACGTAAGCATCCCCAAAATGAACTGTTTTAATTTAAAAAAGCTTAAAAACACAATGACAATGAAGCACTGAGGTGCCTTCGGCACAGTCCCCAATCAGTGCTGACTTAAAGCTATGTCCTCTCTTTCCAGGAAAGAGTTCACTCTACAGTGGGAAGGAACATAACAAAAAGAACACAACCACAAGGGTGCTTTTCAGCCGCCGAGGTTCTTCTTCGTTTTCAGGCCACACCACTGGAAATGTTCATTCTTCTGACACGAGTCTTTTCTTCACAACCCTTCTTTTTAAAACTGCAATCTGCTGACCAAGAGATGTGGACCACATTTCCACTGGCAGGGGAGCCCCTTCAGTGCAGTTTTTGCTTCCTCGGTGTGGGTCCTCCTTCCCTGAAAGTGCAAAGAGAGCAAGCCGAGCCCTGCAGGGCCCAGAGCCCCAGGACTGATTCAGCGCAGCTTGGAGAGCAGCGAGAAGGATTTGCTGCACTTGTGCTGCAAAGACACAGCTCACTTTGGTTGTCCTTCTCAGTTGGCAAACTGCTCATAGAAAGCAAACTTGATCCTCTCTATGTGGTGGCAGAGTTTGATGGCGGGGCCCAATTTTAAATCCATGCACTCTTGAACAGTGGGAAGGGTAAGAAGCAACAGGGCCTGCCCGTCAATTTCCTGTTAAAGCATAAAATACGCATTATCTATGATGTGCATGTGGATGGCAGCTCAGGAAAGACAGCCCCCGTTTCCTTTTGCTTGTGTCAAAATCTGAGTCTCTGTGCTTTCCTTTCCTTACTTTCCCCCTTTACACAAGCATCACACATTTTCTTCCAAGTGCCCCCCGCAGTCCTCCATGCTAATGAATCTTCAAAATTAAGGATAAACTTTTACCCAGTATAAGAATCCATTCTACAGGGGCACCTGGGTGGCTCAGTGGGTTAAGCCTCTACCTTCGGCTTGGGTCATGATCTCAGGGTCCTGAGATCGAGCCCTGTATCGGGCTTTCTGTTCAGGGGGGAGCCTGCTTCCCCCTGCTCCACCTGCCTCTCCGTCTACTTGTGATCTGTCAAATAAATAAAATCTTAAAAAAAAAAAAAGAATCTATTCTACAGTTTCTGCTCTGCAGAAATTCAGTGAACGAACTAGCTTTGTAACTGGTTACTGAATGTGCCAAAAGAAACATCTTTTTAGAGGATGCTTTCTAAATCTGAAGAAAATATTAACTATAAGTGTCAATGTTGTCCTACTCTGTAACATTCATAAAAGCCAGATGAGCTCTTCAAAGATGTTCAGTTTAGAATCTCCCCAGTTATCAAAAAAAAAATTAGTATTTGTTTAAGGTCACAGACTATGTGTTTCAGAAAACTTGCCTTAAGACCGACCACCAGTTTAGAGCCTCACATATTACAGTTGTTAATTATTCTTAAAAACAAGCAAATCATTACTTTGGAAAACAAGAGCACCATTAAGAACTGCATACTTGATTTTAAGCCATTCAAATACTTGAGGGATGGAAACAAAGTCTTGGGAAAAATGGCAACACAATGATCATCCGGTTCAAATGTGAGGGAATTTGGAACCATGACCTCTTACAACCCACTTTCTAGACTCCTAAAAGGGTAACTACATTTCTTTTGTATGAGAGAAACATTTTTCCTCCGACTTGTAAACAAATCATTACTACACCCACAGTCCTTCGCTAAGGAAACAGGTCTCTGTAATTACCTGGTCTAGAAATATCCTCGCCAGCGGAGCACAGTCGGTGGATCTGATGAACCGGACCACGTCCGCCACGCTCCACTTGAGGGGGTTACTATCCAGATGGAGCCTCTCAGCAACTTCAATCCTTATTTCCTTCATTGCCCGAAACAAAGCAAATCAAATGGTGTCAGAGCTACTTTATTCTAAAAAAGCCTCTCTCTATAAATTCAAAACCCTTGGAGACAGGATGGGAGGGTTAGGTTTTAGGGCATGATTTCTCCCAGCGAAGATGGCCAAGGTCTACACACATGAGGTACCCAAGAAATGTGGATCTTTTATAATAAGAAACATCATGGGGAAGAATTTATCTCAAAATTCCAGCACAAATAATTTGGACAATTTAACAGAGAAAAATGGCTTTTCAGTCTCCCATTTGTTCCCTGGTCTATCTGGACTCGCTGTCTGTAGGGTGCTGCAGTGAACAGGATGCTACTTCGGAAGAAAGGAGGCATACCTAGATCTTCGGGAGAAAACATTTGCTGCTTTAGTTCAGGCAATATATTTAAAACGCAACCCAGTTTTGCAACAGTGACTTAACTGCCACTCCTGTAGTGTGTCCGTTATGTAACACACACATATGTATATATTATATACCAAACAAAACAGCTTCACCCGAATCAAAAGGATAAATAACTTATTTCTACAGAACCATCTATCAAAAGTATCAAACAAGCAGTTTTCCCTAAACCAATGACGGGCTAGAGCTAAAGAAAAAAAAAAAAAAAAAAGAAAAGTTTCATGGCAAGTTTAACCCAAAGTAAGCAGCTACTCAGAGAAACCTTCTTTCTGGTAGGTAGTGATCTCCAAATAATCCTTGCAACGCAAGTAAATCCCTGAATTTGGAATTCTTTAAGAAAGACCTGGGAAATTCAACTGAAGCCTGTACTGAAATAAACGGAATGCCCACGTCATTAACAATCCGCCTTCAGAGGGGAATTCTAGAGAGAGGAATAAAAGGCTCTGTATTTTAAAAATGGGTACCTTTGGGGAAGGAGGTTTATTTTCATCATCAGAAAATGAAAAAGTGCGAAGCTCTCTTTTTCTCCGTTGTCTGTCCGGAGGCAGTGATGTAGAGATCTCACTCTGGGTGGGAGAAGAAGAGCACGACTTTTTTTCTGACATTTCTGACTCTTCCTGTAGCTCGTCCTGCTGCTCAGATGTACTGCCCTCACTCAGGGTATCGTCATCCCCTTCATCTGGGTCATCCTCATCTTCACCTCCACTTCCCTAGAGGAAACGGAGAGAAAAGCCTCATGGAAACTCATAACAAACCAGCTCCCGGCCACAGACCACCTTTCTGCTGGGGCAGGGATCTGACTCAAGACAGGCCTGCAGGTGGCCTTTCTGCGTCTGTGCTGTACGACCGTGATCTCCCGGCTGCTCGGCAGGACAGACACACCACAGATCTTGTACCTGGGGCGAGCCCGCCGGGGTGTTATCAACAGATGCAGAGGAGCGTTTCTTCTTATGGACAAAGACATTTTTCCGCCTCTTCCTTCGCTTACTGGCTTTTTTCAGGGCACAAGCTAAGTTGCTATGCCCACCAGGTGGCCTCCCGATTCTTTTATTTTTTTTCTTTCCATAATAGTGTGCTAAATGTGAAGGACAGAGAAAAATGAAGTCAAGTCACAATTTTTCTACACTTCATACCACAAGAGATTCTACCAGCACAGCAGAGAACAGGTACACTGTATGTGATGAAGGTTTAAATTCCACATCATGGAACAATCTTAACCGTCCAGATCTTAAATGGACAGTACCGTTAGTACTGACAAATGCACAAACCTGAATAAACATCCCTCTGTCAAGACGTAGAACATCTCCATCAACCCAGAAAGTTCCCAGGGTCCCTTCCCAGTCAGTCCCCCTCACCAGAAGCAACCACAACTGTATTCCAACTTCCATCAGTACTGATCAATTCTGCCCCATCTATGGAACATTCGGTAGATTTTCTTTTTTTAAGATTTTATTTATTTGACAGAGAGAGACACAGCGAGAACGTATACTCAAGCAGGGGAGGTGGGAGAGGGAGAAGCAGGTTTCCCGCTGAGCAGAGAGCCCGATGTGGGGCTTGATCCCAGGACCCTGGGATCATGACCTGAGCCGAAGGAAGATGCTTAATGACTGAGGCCCCCAGGCGCCCCAATCGGTAGATGCTTTTTGGACAAGGTTTCTTGCGCTCAGTATGATTCTGAGTTTCACCTCTGCTGCTGTGTGTATGAATACTTTAGTCCCTTCTACTGATGAACAGCATCTCGTTGTGAAGAATATACTAGTTTAGTCTCCTGTTGACAGGCACCTGGGCTGTTCCCAGGTTCTGGCTATGACTATTTGGCAATGAACACTCTTGTCCTAGGCTTTTAGGGTGGATATTTTCATTTTCCTTGGGTAGATACCTGGGCATGGAATTGCTGGATCATATGTCAGATGCAGATTAACTTTTAAAGAAACTGCTAAAGGGTTTTCTTAAAGGGTTGCATAATTTGACACTCCCACCAGCACTGTGTAAGAGATCTAGTTGTCTACGCCTTTGCCAGCTTGTGGGACTGCCCATCTTCTTCATTTTAGTCAATTTAGTGGATATGTAGTAATTTCTCATTACAGTTTAATCTGCATTTCCCTGATGACTAATGATACCGAGCACGTTTTCATGTGCTTATTGGCCACGTATGTATCTTTTTTGTGAAGTGCCTATTCAAGTCTTTTATTCATTTTTAAAATGGTTTTCTCTTTCTACTTTTTTTATTGAGATATAATTCACGATATAAAATCCACCATTTTAAAGTGTACATATCCAGTGATTTTTAGTATATGATGTCTACAACAATCACCACTAATTCCAGAACATTTTTTTTATTTTTAAATTTTTAAAAATTGAGGTTAAAGTCCTCATTACATACAATTAACAATTTTCCAATGTACCATTCAGTGGTATTCAGCATATTCACAATGTCGTACAATTATCAGCTTTTTCTGGCTTCCAAATTTCTCTTATTATGGAGTTGTGGGAGTATTTACTACACCCTGGAGAGAAATTCTCTGAGCAGAAGTTTTTTTTTAAAGATTTTATTTATTTATTTGACAGAGATCACAAGTAGGTTGGAGAGGAGGAAGCAGGCTCCCTGCCGAGCAGAGAGCCCAATGCGGGGCCTGATCCCAGGATTCCGGGATCATGACCCGAGCTGAAAGCAGAGGCTTTAACCCACTGAGCCACTCAGGCACCCCTGAGCAGAAGTTTTTAATTTTGGTGATTTTTTTTCCTTTATGTTAGTGCATTATTTTCTTAGAAATCTTTGCTTGCCCCAAAATCTGGAGCATACCCTTCTTGTTTTCTTCCAGGAGCTTTATAGTTTTAGCTTTTACCTTAGGCCTAAGATACACCTTGAATTAATTTTCATATATAGTGAGGTAGGAGCCAAGGATTTCTGGTTTTTTTTTTTTTTTTATTTGGAAATCCAATTGTACCAGTGCCATTTGTTGAAAGAACTTCCTTTCCCTGTAAAGTTCTTTATCTTTGCTGAAAATCATTTAACCACATAAATTTGGGTGTACTTGGGGCACCTGGGTGGCTCAGTGGTTTAAGCCTCTGCCTTCAGCTCAGGTCATGATCTCAGGGTCCTGGGATGGAGCCCCACATCTGGCTCTCTGCTCAGCAGGAAGCCTGCTTCCCCCTCTCTCTGCCTGCTTCTCTGTCTACTTGTGATCTCTCTCTCTGTCAAATAAATAAATAAAATCTTAAAAAAAAATTGGGGTGTACTTTTTTTTTTTTAAGATTTTATTTATTTGACAAACGGAGTTCACAAGTAGGCAGAGAGAGACAAGCAGAGAGAGAGGAGGAAGCAGGCTCCCCGCTGAGCAGAGAGCTGGATTCGGGGCTTGATCCCAGAACCCTAGGATCATAACCTGAGCCAAAGGCAGAGACCTTAACCCACTGAGCCACCCAGGCACCCCATGGGGTGTACTTCTGGCCCCTCTCTTCTGTCCCATCACTCCGTGTGACTATTTTATCCACCCCACTTACTGATAATTTTACCTTTATGGTAAAACTCGAAGGCAGACAGAGTAAGTTCTCCAACTTTATTCTTTTTCAGGATTGTTTTGGCTATTCTAGATCCTGCCCATTTTCATATAAATTTTATAATTCCAAAAATGAACTATATATCTCCTAGCTCTAAATATATATTAGTTATATATTAACATAAAAACAAAATATAACTTTTTTTGCAAAAAATGGATTATACAGGATATAAATCCATTTGATATCACTCAGATTACTGAGGAAAATCATAAACACTCCCTCCTAAAGTCTAGGCTTGTATCATTTAAAAAAATAGATTTAGACAAAAAGCTAATAAAATCTGCATATCTTCCACAGGCTCAAACTGATAGACAGTATGTAGAGTATATTTCACATAGCTACCAATACTTGCAATTTGCTAAACTAAATGCTGAATCTGACCCTATAAGCTAACACAAATTCCAGCCTTTAAGGAGTTTACAATCCAACAAATATAAATAGAAACTACAAGGTTAGACTCTTCTATGATTTTGCAATTCAGACACTGACTGATTAGCAAGCTCATCATGCTAAATGACCTCAGATCAGCAGCATCAACAGTGTCTGGGAGCTTGCTGGAAAAGCAGGTACCCACAGACCTGATGAATCACAACTTTCATTTTAACAAGATCCTTAGCTAGTCTGCATGCATGATAAAGTTTAAGAGGCACAGGATTAGAGATCCCTAAAAGAAATCTTCAAATTTAACAAGGTAAAATCTGCCTCTGTATTAATTCTCCCAAGTGACATCAGGGCTTGTAAGATTTAAGAAAAGGTAGGATCAGAATTTTATCTTTGGGCAACAATGCCTTGACAAGGATCCGATCCGGAAATTTCCGCTTGTATGATGTGTGTGATGTGTGTGTTGTGTGTGTGCGCACACAGTGGATAGTTTCACATGGGAGAAGATAAGCAACGAGAGGGAACGGGTGTTGCTGGGACAGTTCTGACTGAGGCCCGCAAGTACCCCTCTCCTACCACTGATGCTTCCCAACCACGGCGGCTTCTCTGCTGCTTCTTGCAGACTCCTGCTCCTGCCTGTGCTCTTGTTGCCCCTGCCCAGAGCATTTTCACCCTGATGTCTGCACAGCTGGCTCTCTTGCTTCCTTCAGGTTGTTATCTGGCAGGAAGACTTCCCCAACCACCTCTGAACAGCACCCCGCCGCCTAGCCTTCCTTACTACCCACTCCCCTCCTTTGCTTATCTTGCCTCACTTTTCTCCATAGTACCTATCTCTCTTTGTCACTTATTATCTATCTCCCACTGTCACCCATTATCTATCTCCCATTAAAATGAAAATCCAATGAGCACAGGAATTTTTTTTTCTTTATTGTAGCATCCCAATACTAGAACAGCGGTAGCACACAGTGGACACCTAATAAATACTTACAGACTGCATGAATGAATCACGTATCCCATCAGATGCAAAAGCTAATTTATGTGAAAGTTAACAAATGGGCCTGTGGGCCAAAATCTGACCCATGGCCTGTTTCAGTATGGCCCTCAAGCTAAAAATGGCTTTTACATCTTTAAAAGTGAAAATAAAACAAAACAGAGGGGCGCCTGGGTGGCTTAATTGATTAAGTGTCTGCCTTCAGCTCAGATCATGATTCCAGAGTCCTGGGATCGAGTCCCACATCGGACTCCCTGCTCAGCAAGAAGCCTGTTTCTCTCTCTCCCCCTGCTTATGTTCCCTCTCTCGCTCTCTGTCAAATAAATAAGTAAAATCTTTAAAAAAAAAAAAAAAAGAAAAATATGCAGCAGAGACCATTTGACTGATGGCCTAAAATATTCATTATGTGGTCCTTTACGGAAGCAATTCCTTTACAGAGGCGATTTGTATACCTGTGTCATAGGTGAATGTCTACAAAATAAAAACTTTCCTAGATATAAAGTGTGGCCAGCTGTCAGAGTTAACAAATTTGGAAAACCGGACTCACTGTATTTGGTCTTTGTAAGCACAGAGCAGTTCTCAGAACACTTGTCCAGAACCATCCTCGGGCCAAAGAGATTCGGACAGCACTCCAGTTTGATGCAGGTTTGCCTGCAGAAGTCGGTCACGCGATCTGCTGTCTTCACTACCTCAACAGTAGCCCGGTAACTCTTCCCTTTGTATCTGCCGTGGAAGATGCCAGAGACCAAGTTTACTGGGCTGGTGACGACCCAGAGAAAATCAAGTGCATTCTCAGACCTCAAAAATATCTTCACTCCTCAGCAAAGATCCTTTATATTTTGAGGATTCTAAAAAGAATGAGTTTATGCATATTGAACTTAAATTTATCACCTAAGCTATGACAGATAAGCGCTGAGGTTTTTATATTAGCAGATGAGGGTCTTGCTTTCTGGTTCCTCAGTTTAAGGTTTCCAAATAGGAACTTCTACACTAACTACTAAAAGAAAAGGGACTAGAACGAAGGATTTCCTTTACCCTTGGGCAGTGATCCTCAGAGTGTGGTTGGTCATGGACCAGGTTAACCTGTCAACAGTCATGCTGACAGGGTCAGAAAACAAGAGTAAATGTTTATAACCTTTCACAGTAATTTGCAAAGCTAAGCTCATGGCTCTTAAATCTAAAAACAAATTACTCTTGCATTTTATGTCTTGTAATTTTCGTATTTCTTATAACTCATTTTTATCATATTTTATAACAGCACTGGCCCACAACAGGACAGAAACTTACAAAAGGAAACAAATCTGGTCCTTCACCACCAGGAGCTGAAGGAGAACTGCCTGAGAGGACAGAACTACTCTAACATGATACATGGAAGATCGGGCTCCGAGGCCTGTCAGACGGGTAAGAATAAAGGGCAGAGGAGGCTACTCACTTGGCTTTTAGGACCTCCCCACATCCATGCCACACAGAGTCCTTGTCCAGCTGCAGCTCCCGAAGGACGCGACTGGGTTTGTAGGCTGCATTGATAAGTAAAGTGAGGACCTGCGCTCCATTTTGAAAGCAGAAATATGGGTTGGGAATGAGAAAAGCAGACCATCAGAATCTTGTTATCCCCCAGAATATCATTTAGGAGATTAAATCTAACATTCGTTAACAAACACTAACAAAATAATAATATTCAAGATACAACCGCTGACCAAAGTGGCAACTAAGACAATCATCAGACCCTCTTGGACATTCAGAACATCATGGTCAGGACGAAATAGGCAGCATGAAATAAAAAACGACTCTGGCATATGCTTCTGAATCCTTTGCAGTTGTGGCAGACACAGCAGCTTGGCCTCCCCAGACCCGCCCCGCCCCACCACGGACTGAAATCGCCAGCAGTCCTTACAGCTGGTGTGCACAGCATGTGGCAGTCTGCCTGGGCAACTGGGCAAGCCCGGCAGGTGTGCAGCTTTCTCATGGCCCCTGCAAGTGCCACGCAGCCTCCGGCTCCTCGACTATGCTCCCGTTCATCCTTGCACCACACTCAGGCAGCCTCTGACAAAAGCCCTTTCTCCACTAGCAGAGGTGGGCATGCTACGTGCAGAGCTGCCTACATGAATGCTCCCTCAGGAGCAAAAGTAACGACGTGTCTCGTTCATTGAACAATACAGGAGGAAAGGGAATCATTTCTGGTAAGACCTAGCACTGTCACACACAAGGCATGCACATCTTTGTACCGATGAGTCTATGTGACTGCTGTGAAATTTTCAAGTTCTTCTGCCCCGGGCGAGAAGCTTACCTCTCTGAGGACCAGAACACAGTTCCCAGGCCCTACGCACTGAGGCAGCTCAGCGATTCTTCCTTTGTTAAGATATGGCCCTGAGAAGCAACGGTGGTTGAAATATATCTTTGGACAGCAATATTTTCCATTAATCATAACTGGGAAACGAAGAGAAACAAATATTCAGAACAGTCATTTTCCACTCTGCGTTTCCAAAGTGAATTACTGGGGGTTGGGGGGG
>ML112101.1:0-85918 GCA_003697995.1 Taxidea taxus jeffersonii
TTTTTTTTTTCAAAGATTTTATATATTTATTAGTTAGAGATAGAGAGAGAGAGAGCACAGGCAGACAGAGAGACAGGCAGAGGCAGAGGGAGGAGCAGGCTCCCTGCCGAGCAAGCAGCCCAATGTGGGACTCGATCCCAGGACGCTGGAATCATGACCTGAGCCGAAGGCAGAGCTTTAACCCACTGAGCCACCCAGGTGCCCCTAATTTGTTTCTTAAATGACAAAAATTATCAGACTGATTTTTAAAAAAACAACAAATTCCAGTAACGTGCTACTTACAGAGACATACCTAAGTGTGTATACACACACACACACACACAGGCGCGCGCACACGCCAGAAAATGAAAGGAAGAGTTATGCAAACCAATTAATAACCAAATCCAAACAAAACAAAAAAGCTAGGTTAGTGGTAATACTATCAGAAAATATAATGTATCCGAATAAATTATGAAGATATATAAAAACCTGGATGAACCAACTGTCTTACTGCTAAGATTCTCCCATCCTGTGGCTCAGTTGGTTGGGCAGCTGCCTTCGGCTCGGGTCATGATTTCAGCGTCCTGGGATCGAGTCCCACATCGGGCTCCTTGCTCTGTAGGGAGCCTGTTTCTCCCTCTGCCTCTGCCTACCACTCTGTCTGCCTGTGCTCACTCTCTCTGACAAATAAATAAATAAAATCTTTAAAAAAAAAAAAAAAAAGACACCAAACCTAGGATTTACTGGCAAATTGGAGCAAGGTATCACCAAACAGGCCATTTCTGTCTTTTAAAAACTCTTTGGAAAATAGAAAAGAGAGCTACTCAATGTAATTTACTATGGTAATTGTTGGAGAAGAAATCTAACCCATGAACTAAACTGTGAACCAGATAAGGATGCTGTCCCCTCTATGATCACTTCCAAATATAAAAGTCTGTATTTCTATAAAGAGTATACTGAGGGACGCCTGGGTGGCTCAGTTGGTTGAGCGGCTGCCTTCGGCTCAGGTCATGATCCCAGCGTCCTGGGATTGAGTCCCGCATCGGGCTCTCTGCTCGGCAGAGAGCCTGCTTCTCCCTCTGTCTCTGCCTGCCTCTCTGTCTGCCTGTGCTCGCTCTCTCTCTCTTTCTAACAAACAAATAAATAAATAAAATCTTTAAAAAAAAAAAAAAAGAGTATACTGAGACAAAAGAAAATGCAACTGAATGAAGCATTTGCTATTCATTTTATACATACACTCTATTAAAGGATTTCCTGAAAAGATATTCTGACCATTCTCAGTATTGGATTGGACTGAGTCGAGAACTAGGACAGGTGTGGAAGTGGATTGATGGAACCATATACAGTGGCTGGTAAGTCCTGGGAATATAATTTATACACATAAAGCCGGGGCTCTGAGCCCTTTGCCACCAAGGGAAGATCTGAGTTACAATCCATATGCACCCTTCTCCTGGAAGTTTCCTTTGCAGTGGAAAATAAAATGAGCCCAGAGGAAAAGTCGTAATGTAAATATTACTGCACAGAGTATGAACACCTACAGTGTTCCAAACAGCGCTTCATAATCATGATCTCATTTGACCTGCACAACAACTGTGGGAAGTAGGTATATTTATCGGCACTTTACTTGCTGTTCAAAGATGTGAAAACCTACACTATTTTACAACACATATATACAATGTCTTTGGCAATAAATCCCGCACTTCTCCATCATATAGCTTAGAGATTTCTCAAGTTTATAAAGCCACATTTTAGGCCAAAGCATATGAATTCACTTTGCTTTGTATTCAAACACTGCAGTGTTGGATGAGATTAAAGCAGACAGCAGAAAAAAATTGTTTCACTAATTCTTCTAAACAGTGCTCACCAATCTTTTGCCTTTCATTTTTCCTTCTGTATTTTGTTTCAGGTTTAAAATAATTGGAATTGGAGAATGTGCCTATCTACACAAAATTGGGATTAGCAGTGCCAGTACGCACTTGGTTAGGAAATGGATTTGCAGCAAACCAGACACATGTATACCCAGAAGTTAAGACATCAGAGTTCTAAGATATCTTACACAAAATGTAGTTTTTATTCCTCTTAAGATACATATATTATGTTAATATGAAAGTACATGAAATTCATGTTTAGAAATTGTCATCTCTAAATCCATTTTTATACATCTACTAAATACTTAGTATTCAAGAAATATATGCCCAATATATGTCCCCAAACCTCCTATGCAGTAAAATTTCTGATACATTAAAATATAAATGAAAAATTTAAATGATATTTCAAGATATTTACTCGTATGAATTCAGACTAATATCATTTAAAATTACTTTTTTCAAGAACTCTAATAATATTTTTGCCTCATCTCCTTACTTTTATTATCAATACTAGTTGTTGATTTTCTTTCAATTTTGCAAGATGAGATACACTCATGAATGTACTGTAAATTAAACTCAGCATTGTATTTAAATGTGTTGACTTCCTAGCTAAATGAATCTCTTTCATACACCAAACTTGCAGGAAAAAAAAATAAAACTAAATTTCATGTTCAGCCCATCATGCAAAGGGCATCAAGATTCTGAGTGAACAGGCTGAAACAGCTGTGAACAGGCTGTTGAACAGTGTTCAGTGAACAGGCTCCTGAAACAGCCAGGAGCCTGTTGCATAATGAACAATATGAATGGTACAAATTTGGGAAGCAGATGGGTGAGGGAGCAATTTGCACTTTGAGGCTCAAGCTTCTAGTTGAGAAAATGATAATTAGGTTCTGTGTCAGAATGTGTAACTTTTCATGATTACTCAAGTTTAACAAGATCTCTTTGTTAAATATCATCTTTTTCTTAAAAGTGAAATCTGTAATTTACATCCTATGGGTGAGCAATCTATACTCATTGATAGAAATTAGAACACTTGTAATAGAACACATACTGGAGAATGGGATGAGTAAGAATTTAGGGAAATCACTTAGGAAAGTCTCATTCTTGTATCTTTTACAAGCCAGACCACATTTCCCATCTTCTCAGCCCCTCTCCGCACCCTCATTTTCACTTCCTTTTCCTCCCTGTACTTCCCCCCCCTCCCCCCGTTCTTTAGAAAATCAGAGATGGGCTAGAGGAACTTTCAACAGGTTGTTACCAAACAGTGTAAGGAGTGCACAGACAAATGTAGATGATGTATGAAAATGTTCAGTGACAGCATAAGAAAGAAAGAGTCCAAAGTCTGACAAAGACATTCTCAGGGAAATCATTACAGGGAAAATCTTGCTAAATTGACAAATAAAGTGAGGGTTTTCCAGGAAGAAAATTCTCAGGAAGAACATTGCTAGCAGAGGGGAAAGCACTGAATGTTGCTCCATTGGGAATTATTCTAGTCTGGAGCACTGGGATGAGAGGTGTGAGATAGGAGAGAGCAAGAGGAAGTGGAGGAGGGGGCAGGGCTAGGGCCAGGTTTAGGAGGAATGCTATGCCATGTCAAGGGAAGGTTAGCATTGATGCTCTAGGTTATTGGTCTAAAGTTATTGAATACTTGCAGATAGGATACTGACATCTACAAATATATAATTTAGAATAATTCTCAGGGCAATATAAGATCCGTCTGCTAGACAAAGAAATTATTTAGAAGGCTTTTCAATTGATTAGAAGAAGAAATGATAAGGACAGTGCCAGAAACAGTGTCAAGAAGAACAGAGACAAATGAGTGGATTCAGGAATTCTTTCAGAGAGAAAATCTTAGAAAATATAGAACAAGGCGGATGAAGGGGAAAAAGACATCAGGAATAAATCCCAGGTCAGGTAGATGAATTGTGGTGCTCTTATTTGATAATGTAAAGTAAAAGACATTTTCAGATTACTGAGTGTTAGGAGTCCATGGGAAATTCAGGTGATGTTTAGTAGGATGTCGATTGTGCTGTTCTGGAACTCATGAGCAAGTCTGGGTTGGATATATGACATGGACCCAAATAGAGCTGCAGGGGTCTGAGGGGTGAGCTGACATGACAAAAGACGCAAAGAGCTTGGGAGCAAAGAGCAGATGATTATTTGCTTAATGAAAAAATAATCTTTTATAAATGCTTATTTCTTGATTTTTGTTTTTTTTTTTTAGGTAAGCTCTAAATTTAGGTTATTTTTAGTCCCAGAACTGAATAACTGAATCTGTGTGCATAAGAGCACTAGTAGAACAATAGTGTAACTTTAGACAAATAAATTAGTTCATGTGTATTTACAGAAGTCTTAAAAGAGAGAAGTGCATATTTCAGAAGACAGATGCTAAAATCGTCTGAAGTATTAAATCTGCAAAACTTCTAATACTGAATTGTGTCCGAAATCAAGTAGGAAAATGTACTAATGTTTCTTTGCCCTTTCAATGTATGGTGTTAAAAATTATATGATCATTGTATCAGCCCTTTCTAATAATAGAGCAGTAATGTCAAGAATCCCTTTGTATGACTAGTGGCTTTTGCGGCACCTAATGCTATTGCATACTTAATAACATAGATTTTAAAGTTGTCTGCCTCAAGTGTACTAATTAGTACTAAAATAAAGTTGTTGCTTTAGAAGCAAATTAAGAGTTCTAGTGTTTTTTAAATAAAATAAAAATATTCTTACATCTGTCTTGCAAGTAAACAATGAATAATTATGCTTGGAAGTGCATATCCATAAAATTTTGGAAAAACAATTATGAAAGGTAAAACATTTTTTATATTTGATTAAAAAATTTATTGTACCTTTAAGTATAATGTATTTGCACTTATGTTTAAGTATGTATGTATATGTTATATATAAATTTATACAGACCAACTAAGTATATATTTTTAGTATGTATATATTTACAGTATATATGTAATATATATGTGTGTATTTTATATATACTAATTTTATATATACTAATTTATATATATACTAATATGTGTGTGTATTTTATATATACTAAGTATGTATATATTTATAGTATATATATAACATATATGTGTGTGTATTTTATATATACTAAGTATAAACAAAGTGTGAAAGTAACATGTTGGGGCACCTGGGTGGCTCAGTGGGTTAAAGCCTCTGCCTTCCCCTGAGGTGGTGATCCCAGTGATCCCGGGGTCCTGGGATCGAGCCCTACATCAGGCTTTCTGCTCAGCGTGGAGCCTGCTTCTTCCTTTCTCTCTCTGCCTGCCTCTCTGCCTACTTGTGATCTCTATCTGTCAAATAAATATATAAAATCTTCAAAAAAAAAAAAAAAGAAAGAAAGTAACATGTTAATTTATACAACGATTAGCAGAAAAGCTGGAGCATTCAAAGCAATTGAAGATAAATGGGGCAGGGGGAGATGTTTAGGAATATAATCTTATCACTATGTAAGAATGAATATATGATTCTTCATTTGACTTCAAAAATGTTTTTTTGAAAATGGGAGTACTAACTCAGTCGCTATACAGTATCTACAGGCATGTTTCCAGAGTAGTAATTTAATACATATGAACAGGGTGCCTGGGTGTCGCAGTTGGTCGGGTGACTGCCTTCAGCTCAGGCCATGATCCTGGACTCCCAGGATGGGGTCCAGCACCTGACTCCTTGCTCAGCAGGGGGTTTGATTCTCTTTCTGACTCCCCCCACCCTCATTCTCTCTCAAATAAATAAATAAAGCCTTAAAAAAATACATGTGGACAGTTTACTGTTAAGGGTTTATTGAACAATTCTTTTTTCTCCTTGAGAGCTCTGCCATGGGTTTGGCCTAATGCCACACCCAACATTTATCTCAGACCCACCACCTTTTAGTTGCCGTATCAGCAGTGTACATCTTAACTACTAATATAATCCCATAGTTTCTTCTTTGTTTTGGAGAAATAATCAAACTGGTTCCTGGGAATTAAATAAAGTTCAGTGGGAAAATAAGGATAATGAAAGGAAGCCCTCAAGAGTAAAGAAGAAAAGCAGTATGGAGAGCTCCTTAGCTAAGTGCGTTCTAGCAGGTCCACTCTGGGACACTGGTTACTCAGTAAACCAGCGTGAAGGGAGCATGCACTGAGGTGCACCTTACTGTGTTAACACTATGTCAGAAAGAAATGTGCTGAGGGGACAAGTGGGCGGTACAACTGGTCCTTATATCTTTTTCACATTTCCTATCTACCTAATGTTAGCTCTTTTTTGGTTATTAGAGGTAATGCATCAGATGAGGTGAAAAAGTGTTAGAACTTTCAAAGAAGGTGAAAAAGGGCCAAGGAACAATAGGAGCCAGAAATGACTTAAAAAGACTTCGGGAGAAAAAGAATCTCAGCGGGTCTTTCCCTCCAGAGGGAAGGGACGCAGCCTTAGCACTCAGCTTTAATAGGAGTATAAATGGGAAGTTGAACATGGTCTTATCAAAGTCTTTAGTGAAGCAGCAGTTTTCCCCAACTGCATATATAACATAAACCTATATAAGTTCCAAAAGAAGTCTAAAGTTTAAGGATTAAAAACTTTGGAAGTGCCATAAATTATAAATTTATTCCAAAAGGATCTTCTACTGAGAATCTTCTAATTTATGTCATTTAATATTCTCCCACCCCAACAATTAGAATCACTGTATAATTAAAAATATTAATTTGGAGAACTGGGTAATCTAAAAGTAACTTTAGTTATTAGGATTCAGGTAGTCTAACCCCTTAGAAATATATATATATGTAGATCTATAGTGGAAATAATAAGACAAACTTTGATTACTAGAAGGATTTTTGGACATGGCTAATTAAATTCACAGTAGTTTTTAGAATTCATGTATCAAAATTTCAGCATAAAATATTTCCCTAGATGCAAAAGCAAATTTTAGAACTTAATGGGAAATAATATTTCAAGAATAATCCTTGAAAATATTTTTTTTAAATCCAGCTAGGCTAATTGTTTTATGTTTTAATATTTAATTGAATGCTTAAATATTTAAATCAAAATCTGAGTTACGAAGAGCACTGATAACTTAGCTTTAAATTTTAAAAATATCCACAGACCGCTTAATCCTTCATTTTTCCCTCCCTTCTCTTTAACTGCAAATTCTCTCCTAACACTTTCCTGCATTTCTCAAACATACACATTTAAAAAATAGTACATGTTTGCATTTATTATACTAAACATGGACTTATGTCCTCTGTGTTTAATTTTTTTTTTAAGATTTTATTTATTTATTAGAGAGAGAGCGAGCACAGGTAGACAGAGAGGCAGGCAGAGGCAGAGGGAGGAGCAGGCTCCCTGCCGAGCAAGGAGCCCGATGTGGGACTCGATCCCAGGACGCTGGGATCATGACCTGAGTTGAAGGCAGCTGCTTAACCAACTGAGCCACCTAGGCGTCCCCTGTGTTTAATTTTTTAAGTGAATTGAAGTTCTTATATTCCATTTCAGACGAGATTGGACACATTCAGGGTGGTATGGCCGTAGACTATATTTCATTTCATATAAACTATAATTACTTCTGTTCACACATATCAGTTTGCAATAATTTTTTTAAATTCATGTGTGACCTTTAAGTTTTTCTCTTCATGGATCTAAGACTTTAAAGTAGGTTTCCCATTGGAGATTTCATATTTAATTGACAAATATTACTGTAATAATCTCTCTGCTCCAAGTCTCATTGTAGGTTCTAGGTCAAAAACAAAATCAAACAAATAATAAACCTGGAAAACATCATTTATTAGCTTGTGTATACCTAACACTGACCTTTACTGAAAAACAAAACAAAACAAAACAGAGTGGGCGGATAATGATCACCTAGGCTAAGGGAAGCTCTGTACAAATAGGAAGTTGTGCTGGGGAAACAATAAAATGTTACAAACAATCTCAAAAAACAGAACGAGTACTTATTTGTCATCCATCATGCATCAGGCACCTTGTCTCTCCCATACAGTAATGAGGATCATGTCCTTCCAGAGCTTACAGTATGTTAATAAATACAATAATTAAACAATGGTCAAAAGTAGAGTATTAAATGTTAAGATACATACAAGAAACTATGAGAATATACATCAAATGCATATAATTTAGTCTGGAGTGGAGAATGGTTAAGGAAATATTTTCCACCAAATGCATTTAATTAGCCTTCTGAAACATAAGCAAGAGTTAAACAGGAGAGTATGAAAGGGAAGAATATCAAGCCGAGCCAAACATATGATTAGATATGAGGCAAGAGAAAGCATGACACATTTGAGAAAAATGAATAAAGTTTAGGTTGTCTGCATCATTACAATCATGGTGGTGAGGGGAAGAATGAAGAGGAACCAAGACACAAAGGGTCTGGTAGGAGATGGTCAAAGATTTAAGCAAGGAAAAACCACTACACGGAATTAACTAGTGAGTAATGTGGCCTGATATCAGATTTAGACAATCACTGTGGTCACGAAATGGAGAATGGACTTTGGCAGGTAAAGCTAGAAACAGACAAACAAGTGTTGAGGGAATCCAGGACCACAGGAACAGTCTGAAGATACGGAGATGAATTCAGAAATAATTATGTGGTAAAATTGACAGGTTGAAATGAGAGTTTGAATATCATGGGTGAAAAGAAAGAAGTCATGGTTGACTCCAAGGACTCTGGTTGGGCCAATGGGCACGTTGCTGTCATTCACTAAGCTAATGAGTTTCATTTTAACATGTGAAGGCTGAGGGGCTTTGAGGTGTCCAGTTAGAGATGTCCAGTGGCCAAAATCTATAATAAGTTCTGGGTTAGAAATATGGGTTTGAGAGTTACCAATAAATTGATGACAACAGAACTTAGTGTGGGTGAGTTTAGCCAAGAACTGTGTATGATTGATAATTCACCCAAAACTCTGAGGAATGTCAATACTGAAGACATCAGAAGAGAGAAGAGATCCTTCAGAAAAAACTGAGGAGCAATGGCTGGTGACGTAGATACAGGTTCAAGAGAGCATTGTGTCATAGATGCTGAGGTTAGAGAATATTTCTAGAAGAAAGAATAGATCGATAACAAGCAACACTGCTGAGAGTTAAAATGAAAGCTCGAACATCTTCATTATGTTTCACCAGGGGAAAGGCATTTATGACGTCGTGAGAACAGTGGGATAGGAAAAGCAGAAACCAGATTTTAGAAGAACCTGGAGTGGGAGGTGAAAAGAGGAAAAAACAAGTAGAAACAATTTCTAGGAGGTTTGACCTAAAAGAGGTGGGAGAAACTGGGAAGAAACTGGAAGCCACATGTGGTTCAGGGAAAATTTTCTTGTGCTCTTGCATGTTTTGTTGCTGAAAGAAAAGGAGATAGAAGAAAAGAGGGCCCAGAACTGAGATGATAGAGGAAGGACTGTCCTAGAAAAAATGCAAAGAGAGGCAATCCCAAATGTAGGACTTAGAAATTTTATTTAGACAGACAGAGGGATACCCCTTTTTTGGAAATAGGGAATGAGGAAAAAGAAATAAGTAAGATGCAGACAATTGTGTAGACTCAGTAGTAGAAAGTCCATGAATAATGTATCATCTATCTGATGGCTTCTCTTTAAAAAAAAAAAAAAAAAAGCTCCTTTGCTAATGGTGAGTGAGAAGTGTAGGAAATTTTTTAAATAATTGATTAATTAACTTTTTAGAGTGGGAGGAGGGGCAGAGGAAGAGGGAGAAAGAAAGAATCCCAAACTGACTCCTCCCTCCACCAGCACAGAGCTCAATCCCATGACCCCGAGATAATCACCCCAGTCCAAATCGGGAGCCCAAGTTTAACAGACTGAGCCGCCCAGGCACCCTGGGGACAGAAATATTGAGTAGACAGAGGGACAGCTGTGTCTAAAATAGCCACCCTAATGCTCAGGAGATAACTGTGGAAATATAGCACCGGTGACCAGGTAGAGCTAGAGTGATGAGTTGAGGCTGATTGCCGGGATTGAGAGTGACACAAATCAACATGATTATCACCATAATATTTGTTATAAAAATAATGTGTTTCAACAAAATACATAAATTTAAAAGTCCTTGTGAATGGTTTTTATGGGAAGGGTAAACTGGGATCAGTTTAGAGGTCAGTGTCTGCAGAAAGCGCTCGCTGACAAATTCAGTAACTCTGATTGCAACACTTTTCGGAAAACACACCCTTCTTTGTTATCACAGCGCAGGCATTATCTTCAGCCTAGCCCAGGACTTGAAATCTGTGGAAAAGGCAACAAACATTGTTCTCATTCAGCTGAAAACATAACTGTGTGTATTTTGTATGTTTCCTTCAAGACGTGGAACACCTGTTAAAATATGACTTCTTTAATGAAGGTAGCTGCTCCAAATAGTTTCTTAAATAAAAATGGTCATTTTTAAATGGAAAGGCTGTATGGAATTAAGACAAAAATGTGAATAAGAAGCACTGGTTTCCCAGTTCCATGTGATCATACAAAAAAATAAAGATCTTAGAAGACTGTTATCTGGTATGGTCTAAATGTCTGTATTGCCCCCAAAATTCATATGTTAAAAATCATAAGCCGTAAAAGCGATGAATTAGGAAGTGAGGCCTTTGGGAGGCACTTAAATCATGAGGTGGAGCCCTCATTAATTCTTCATTTAAAAGACTCCAGAGAGATCCCTAACTCCTTCCATTATGTCCTCATATGGCTACAAACTAGGAAGAGGGCCCTCACCAAAACATGACCATGCTGATGTCTTGATCTTGGAGACTCATTTTCCAGAAGAGTAAGAAATAAACTTCCGTTGCTTGTAAACTACCTAATCTGTGGTATTTTGTCATAGTAGCCCAAACAGATTAAGACAGAGGACAGTCCTGCCCTTTTAGGAGAAAAATTTATTTTATTACTCCAAAGATTCTCGATTCAATTTTTTTAATATCTGCAACAATGGAATGATATCAACTTTATAACAGACAATATCGTATTTATCATTCTAAGATTTAGAAATATCAACACATCTAAAAATATGTATTTTTTTCAAAAAGTATTAAATCAATTTTCTGTAGAAAATTAAGCTATTGCCCTTTTCATTTTCCTGACACAAATCCCAAGTGTCACACCTTTTAAAAATATTCCTTCACTGTTTGCCTATAAGAAGCCTCCTTACTTCTATAAGAGATCCTAAGAAAGAATGGTATCTCTACACTGTACATGTTAAATGTGGCAACAGTAACCCCAGACAGTATGAGGGAAGAAAGTCTTCCCCACTTTTAAATGTTTTAAACTCATATAGACACTTCAGCAAGGGAATTTCCACACATTTGTGTATATGTGGGTATACCCAATACTTTACCCTGTACACAAAAGAAGAAAAACTCCCCTAAGTTCTGTTTTTCCATATTTTTTGTTTGTTTTATTTTAAGCCAACTTCTCTTGTCTTAAACAAATAAACCACAGACACTTTAAAAGATCATAAAAAAAAACCCTCAATTTTAAAAACAAGACTGGCAAATTAATAATTCTAAGCAAGTTTGCAAGGGGGTTGACAGCATCACTTTAAAAATATGGTGATACATTTCTATTAAAAATAATCAAAGCTGGGATGCCTGGGTGTGGCTCAACTGGTTAAGCATCTGCCTTCTGCTCAGGTCATGATCCCGGGGTCCTCTCTGCTCATTGAGAAGCCTGCTTCTCCCTCACCCTCTGCCTGCCACTCCCCCTACTTGTGCTCTCTCTCTGTCTCTCTTTCTGCCAAATAAATAAATAAATAAATAAATAAATAAATAAATAAAATCTTTAAAAAAAGAAAAAGAACCAATGGTAAGTTTTTTAAATTAATTTAGTGTTTGATATACAGAGAGTATGATAGCATGAGTGGGTATGGAGTTTAAATTTTAACAAGAAATATTATAAGTAGTCTTTGGATAAAAATATTCATTTGTAGGGTGACTTTCTCTGTTTCAGAGCATTTTTTCCCCCACTCTCACCCAGTCTATCACTCAAGACCATCTATAGTCTTCCTAAATCCCCTTAACTTCACATCTCTTTGAGAGACACAACAAAATTCCACATTTTCCAGAAGTGTAATTAACTTTTGATAATTCCTGAAACCTTGATGCCTAGAGTAGAAAGTTTCACCCTGGACCCCCAGGAGCTTCTGCCTCTGTTTTGGGGATGAATGCCTAACCCCCACAGATTTTAGCACTCTCTATCCATGGAATTCAAACAGAAATGAATGAAGTACATAAAAGTAGATACACATAATGCTGA
Organism: Taxidea taxus jeffersonii; assembly: GCA_003697995.1. NCBI lineage: Eukaryota > Metazoa > Chordata > Mammalia > Carnivora > Mustelidae > Taxidea > Taxidea taxus. Next base: position 12,083 of record ML112101.1, read on the forward strand.
CTGGGTGACAGTATTTCAAAAGAGTCAAATGATATTTGTATTATGTATAAAATATTTCCCAATAATTGAAGTCTTCCTACTAATCAAAATAAGGATTGTTTGGTAAACTTTTAAGAAATACTTCAAAGAAATGAAATTTGGAGAATTTTACGTTACCTACAATTTTCCATTTCTACCTCTAATATTATAGATAAATTCAAAGCCCAAATAAGAAAATTAATTTGCTTAGGAGGCTTCATTTCTCTAAGGCAAATTTCCTAATCATTCACACATTAACAAAGATCAAAGTGTGCAGTCTGTGGAACCATTTGGCTATCTGGGGTTTTAGGCAACCCTCAGGAGAAACCGGCTGCTGAGAGACTCAAATGTTAAATACTCACAACTGTAGATTTAATGGGGTGCCATCCAGCCAGGTCCATGTCTTTTGTGAGTTCGTGATGTTCAACCCAATCCAAAAGTAGATTCCATCTTGTATATTATTCTGTATGAAATCCTATGAGGAGATGGAGTTAAACCCTGTTAAAATAGCCTCTTCTGACTTTTGTCCAAACTTAAGTCTTGATATTTATCTCCTTATTCAGGAAAATCTTAAGAAGCCTTAAGAAGTTTCTATATATCTAGGGAAGGAAACCGATATAGGAAGGATTTCAAAACACATGACTCATATATTATGTGCAGGCTGTGGTGCTTAATGGAATTCATGGGGATGGTGGTTGAACAGCAACTGCTGAGGGGGCTCAAAGAGGATGTGAAGGCAAATCTAGGGAAGAATAGGTCTGCTTAAAGGAGCAAGAACTATTTCCAGCATGCTGTTGCTAATGTGCAGTCTTGGGGAAACTTGGTACCTACAGTATACTACCCACGAGCAAAACTAAAGAGCCCATCTTCCCTACCCAAGGTACTAAGGATATTGCCAGATACTGAAAATGTGCAAAGAGCTTGTATCTTTCTTTCCAAGAAGTCTTGTGGAAGGATGGCATTGATATCCCAGCTTTGTCATTCATATGCTGAGTGAAACAAGCAAGTTTTACAACCTGCCAAGTTCTGAAGATTCTTCTGGAAATAGGGAAAATACTGCTTATCTCAAAGTTATTGTGGGCACTAAGTTTGATAACATTTGTAGCATGCCTACCGCAGTGCCTGGCATCTGCTAGGGATTCAATAAATGTCCATAATTATGAGCACTATAATTCTTTTATTATAAAACCTACTATGGGGGGGCACCTGGGTGGCTCAGTCCCTTAACCTTCTGCCTTCAGCTCAGGTCCTGATCCCGGGGTACTGAGACTGAGCACTGCATCGGGCTCTCTGCTCAGTGGGGAATCCACTTCTCCCTCACCCTCTGCTGCTTTCCCTGCTCAAGCTCGCTCTCACTGTCTCTCTCTTGCTCTAGTTCACTCTCAAATAAATAAGAAATAAATCTTTTTTAAAACCTACTTATCTCTTTCAGCTTTAGAAGGGCTAATTTTCATAGCAAATTAGCTCTTACCAGTTCAGCCTTGTCTTGGATCATCAAGAGATGTGATTTCATTATTAAACAGGATTTTTGGCTATCAGTCCATGATTTAAAGTTTTTTAAAAAATTATAGCATTTCCCTTTTTTCTGCAGCCAGTTATTAGGGCATAAGTTTAGCTTTGGTTTTGCTGAAATGAAAAAATAGGAAGGAATAGGAGAAAAGCAAGGTTTGAATATCAAAAAAATGTTTGCACTAATCTTGTAGACTTTTCCCTTAAAAGTAAAGATTTGTCTGACTTCTAAAAAAAGAACTCCCTTTCCACTGATGAATAGTTTTTAGAAGAAAAAAATGCCAGAAGTATTCATAATTACTGAGTAATTACCACATGTCAAACAATTTCCTGTCATTTTATGCTCACAGATATATGAAATATTTTTCCTTAGAAGAAATAATTTAATAAGATTATTAATTTCGTATTCCTCATTTTGTAAATAAAGATACTAAAGTTAAGGTGAAGTAAACTTAATTATAAAGGGGGAGACAAATGTAAAGGTTAAGGAATTTACTCAAGGTTATAACTAATACTGCCAATATAGTCAGTGGTAAGGCATAAGGAAACAAAGTAAAAAGGAGAGTCTAAAAGGCATCAGGAGAAAACTGCTGTGGAAAAAAAAATACACATATATCCTTTTCAGAGTCCCTTGTTGGTGCAAAAAATATATGTATTTCATAATGTGTTTTTTTTGTACTTTGTAAAGCAAATTGTTCACCATGACTCCACTAACCTGCCATGTATCTCTGAAAAGGAAAAACTTGAAATAGGTATTAAAATAAACTTATCTTCAAAAATAGGTACACACAGGTTTCAAGTGAACTAATAGTTTCTTATACTTTAAGCTGAGTGATAGGTACATAAGTATTGATTGCATTCTATTTAAACTTTTGTATATCTTAAGTATTGCATATTTTTAAAATATCCACAAATTTGTGCACAAACTTGTCTGATATATTAAATGAAATGAAATGAAAATGTAAACTATAAAATACTCTGTACAAAAGTTAGTTATCACTGGTAAAGGTCTTTGAGGGATGGTAGGAGGAATCATATTACTTGGGGAAAATTTCATTTACTAAATTTCTGTTTTGAATCAGCAAACTACCCTGATTTTTGCAACACTCTTCCCAGAGCATTTTATTTTATAAGCCATAACAACATGGGCATTGAAATATTAATGAACTAGATTTAACTACACTGGTCAGGAAAAATACTTCAAAACACACTTCAGACTAAAGCTAGGGACAAATTTTCATTTTACCGAAATTTGGTATTGTAAGTTATTGACAGAAATTAATGACTTTAAGTTCTTGTGCTTATTTAGAGGTTTATTGTGACATGACCTTTGCTGTGGTAGCATTTGTTCTCTAAAACAAAACATGAATCATTTACTTCACCCTTCTATTTATTTTTTCCCTGAAAGTTACATACTGTAGCAATAAAGAAACCCAGGCTCTTGTCAGTGCAGTAAAGTGGAAAGAAATTTATCCATTGGAAAGTACAGTTATTTAGAATGTGGGAGACTATTATTGATATGCCAAAGACAAAGTGATGAAAACAGCAAATAATTTTTGAGTGCTTTATTTTTGGGACCCCCATGGTAGAAAGGCTTCCAAATGGTCTAAAGGAACCCAGAAGAGTAATGTATGGGGAGCAATATAGAAATGTCCATAATGGAGAAGCAATGAGTTGACCTACCACAGAGATCTGATATAAAGACTAAAGTCTTAAGGGAAAAGTGCCAACATAAGTATGCATACTATTTTCCATCATGCTCTATGACCATCAATATTTATTAGGATGCATTTATTAATTATCCAAACTTAACCTAAGGTCTAGACATATATTTTGGCATAATTCATGGCATTTCAACCATGCAAAAGTTTATAGTTTTGGGTAATTTTTTACTTAGAAAATAGTTGTAACTTGGGAGAAAAAATTAATTTTCTTATTCTACAATAAGTATTGATAAGTAAGAAAGAAATAAACACGAATTTTTAAAAAAGGACAAAGTGAGAACCAGTTTACAAAGTAAAGGCCTATAAAAATCCAACGTATGTGATTTTTTTTAAAGATTTTTATCTATTTATTTCGACATAGAGAGAGAGAGATAGATCACAAGTAGGCAGAGAGGCAGGCAGAGAGAGAGGGGGAAGCAGGCTCCCCGCTGAGCAGAGAGCCCAATGCGGGACTTGATCCCAGGACCCCGGGACCATGACCCAAGCCGAAGGCAGAGGCTCCAACCCACTGAGCCACCCAGGCGCCCCCAACGTATGTGATTTTATTTCTAATTTCCTATTATATAAGAAATGTAACTAAAACAACTATGTGTATTTTTACCAGATTATATCAGTGTTATAGTCTGAACTCTGTGTGTTTATCTGTGTGTGTGTGTTTGTGTGTTAGAAGGATTCAGAGAATAGAAAGTCGCAACAGGGAGATAAATATCCAAAAGAAATGGATTGGATCAGTAATGAACAAAGAATTGAGGATGAAAGACTATGTTGCACTTTACTACCATATTGAGGTTTGTTTTGCTGAAGCCTGGAGTACAAAGGGAAGAGCTGCATTGTGAGAAATGAAACTGCTATTGTAGGAAATCAAGTCTCAGAGGGAGACAATGTTAAAATGCTTAGACTTATAGTCCTGAGATTTATAGCCCTTAGACTATAGAAAGTCACTGGAGAGTTTGAATCACAAGAGTGACGAAGGAGAGCAAAATATACCACCCCGAAATATCCCTCCTTGGCATAAGGTTTATCCTGAGGTGGTTGTTTTTAAGAAAATGCAGACACAGAAGTTCTAAAAACCTAGTAGAAATTATCCTTTTGTAAGAGACAGTTACAGTTACAAGGGAAATCTCCATTGTAAGGGTGTCCTTCCACTCTAGCAAGAAGAGGATGACCAAAATCTCTAGAAACTTATCAAAGGAGAAGGCATGGGTTTAAATCTTCACAACAACCATACCCTGCGCTTTGCCTGAAAACCTCCTATAACTGGTGAAGGTATTAGGAGTTAGAGACTTTCTATATTTTGTATATGCCTAACATAATCAACAGGTGCAGGAAGAAACCTCCTCTGAGTTTCCCTATCTGACTAAAAATAGAACCTTCTGAAATAGGAGGTTGTCATAAATTCCTCTTTGGAGTGGTTTACTCCCAGAAAAAAAAAAATGACTGAGAACTCTACCATAAATCCCCTTTCTGAAGGAATTTTGTGACTACAAAGAAGGAAAGACTACTCACACCTGTGTATACAGACACTATTATTCACTTTATTATCTCCACTTTGTTCTCCTGAAGAGGCCATTTGTCTTTCCTAAAGAAATATATTTGTTTTTCCCAGAGAAGCCACTTCTTCCCCTTAACTTTTTCCTTCTAAGCTAGGTGTATAAACCTTTCACTGAAATGGGATAGAGCAAGCTACTTCTTTTGTTACCCCTCCTAGGAATGCAAATAAACCTTTTCTTCCCATTACAGGCACCCTGGTACCAAAGTTAAGAGGGCGAAGGAAAAGTTTTTCCTCCCCTACAATACAGTGAAATATAACCACTTACTTGTGAAGTTTGTATTGTTCTGCTGTTTCCTGGGAGAAATATTTATACAATCGCAATCTTTGGTTCCATTCTCGCTACTTAGGCGACTTACTAATAAATGAAGGAAAGTAGTAACACTAATTAGATTTCTACAAACATAAGCTTGTGCCTTTTAATTAGCCGTTAAAACAAAACTACAAATGAATGCACACACTGGTGGCTGCGGAATCTGTCTATAGGATTTCAACCCTATAATTTAACAAAAGATGAATAAACTTAGAAACTTGGTAGATTTCTACTTATGAAAAAGTAAGTAGAAACAAACAATAAAAAAAAATCATCTAAGTAAAATTAAGAATATGTTGAAATTTGTGTCTGTGTGGCATGATCTTGAACAGGTTACGTAGCTTTTCTGTTTCTCAGTTCACTCACATATAAAAGGGGAACACGCTTAACAAACTTAGAGTTGTCTCCAGACTAAAAAATGAGGTATGTAAAATGCTTATCTCAATCCCTAACACATAGAAGGTCACAAGAGGGGCACCTGGGTGGCTCCATCAGTTAAGTGTCTGACTCTTGATTTCCATTCAGGTCATGATCTCAGGGCTGTGAGATCAAGCCCCATATAGAGCTCTGTGCTGAGTGTGGGACTTGCTTAAAATTCTCTCTCTTCCTTTTCCTCTGAAACCCTCCCCCTCACCTCTAAAAAAGACAAAAAGATGATCACAACAAACAGAAACAATAACATACAATTACCCATAGCTCTTCTTGAAGTAGAACTCATTTTAGGAATAATTCAAGTTAAATTTAACTTGGCCTTAAATTTTCAAGCAACCGATAAATTTTGTCAAAACTTCAAAATATCAAATTACTTCTAAAGTCCAAAAATTTTATCTAGGGGCCAAATAATCAACTTCCATAAAAGTAAGTGCTTTTACCAAAATACAAAACTTCACTTCATCGAATTGTGACCGCCAAACTCACACGATTTATGAATTAATCAAAATTATAAGCAGAATAGTCTTCTAAATACAAGTTTGTTGTCTCCTCTGCATAGGGGGAAAAGTACTCATATAAAAAAGTACTCATTACAAATTATCAACTGTGTCATTTATTACTAATGTAATTAAGTGATAATGAAAGAATATGTTAGGTAAGTGTGAAAGATGATTCTGGAAAAGTTTGAGAAATAAAAGTAAACTTCTCTAGTTGAACATACAGCTCTCAATTTACTCACCCCAAGTAGTTAGTCCTATCACTATGGGAATGAGTATAACCAGCACAGTACAGCTTAGTCTCAGAGCAGTGCGATGCCACTTGGGACATTTAGGGTAATCTGTAATAAATAATTTTTCTTTCTGAAATATTTAGGCATTTAAAACAAACTTGAAATGCATCATAGAAATGTAAAATTCTGAGGGTGCACATTTTCGTAAGTGCGGGAAGAAATATACAATCTCTGTTTAAATTACCTTGATATGAACGCATACTTAATTGTCTTTAAAGAGTTGGATTTATTGATGCTATGAGGTTAATATGTTTTATTTCCTGTTTATTAAATATCCTTCTGATGTAACACTTCCATTCAAAAACTACAATTCACAAACAATGAAATTGGTGGATTATTAGCTGATCAGCTGGTTACTCAAACCATTGCCACAGAAATTTGTCAACTACCTTCATTTCAGTCTTTTCCGAATCACAGAGATATTATTCAATGGGACTAGAGCCTGGGGAGGCAAAATACAAGTAATGCCAAAATAATTGAATAATAATAAAAATGACTGTCAAAAAAAGAGAAACATAAGCAAGACTGAGTATTGCAGCCATCTTCTCAAACCTTGTTTGAAATAAGAGTTTTATATTTATATCAATTTATGAAACAAATCTCAGATGTTAACCTTTATAATTACATGCTTTGCTTTGATAAAAAAGCATTATAACACTTTCAAAATCTTCAACCCAGGTCAAATCAAATCTGACCCATTACATTCAATTTAACAAGATCTATATAAATATTATTTAAAAGTAAGATAAAACATTTTCTAAAAAAAAAAGATAAAACATTTTCTGATTAACAGATTCTCATTGAAGTTCATAAAAGTTCTCATTAAAAGTCTAGGATTAAAAGATCCACAGAAAATTCTAACTGTATTACAATCTGTGGCCTGCTGGAGGGTTATGGGTTCTTACCTTTGCATGCCCACTTGTGTTGGCAATGATAGGAATGCTTTCTTGGCTTCTGCATCATTGATCTCTCTGTGTTTTGTGTCTGTCCAAACATCCTGTAAATAGAATAATCCATAACTGAATGAGATGGAAAGAGAGACATTACCTGATCAAAAGCAGAGTCAGTCTCTACAAACTGTGGCATTTAAATAAACCCAATAGCTGAAAACCACAAAGGATGTGATTCATGAGTGAGTTGAGCTTTATCTTTTTCAAATAAACTATTCCTTTTAGGATAGTTTTAGACTGGCAGAAAAATTGTGAAAGTAGTAGAGAAAGTTCCCATATACATCATACCCAATTTCTCCTATCATTACCATGTTACATTAGTATGGTATGTCAAAATTAACAAATCAATATTCATGCATTACTTTTAATTAAAGTCTATACTTAATTCATTTTTCAACTAACACCTTTCCTTAGTTTTTCCTGAATACATTTTTCTATTCAAGGACCACATTCAGGATACCACAGTACCTTTATTCTTCACGTCTTCTTAGGATAATCTTGCCTGACAGTTTCTCACTCTTTCCTTGTTTTTTTTTTTTTTTTATATTTGGTTGTTTGTTTGTTTTTTTACAGTTTCAAGAAAAGCGGGTCAAATAGCTTGTAGAATATTCTCAAATTTTTAGGGTAGTCTGATGTTTTTCTCATCATTACACTTGGGGTAAAGTTTTTTGGAGGAAGATCACAGAGAAGAATTGACATTCTTATCACAATTTATAAAGAGTGCATACTACCAACATGCCTTATCACTGCTGTTAATTTTGATCACTTGGCTGTAGTAGTGTTTGTGGTTTATGTACTATGTTCCTCTTTTTTTCTCCATTTCCAAACTGTACCCTTTGAAAGGAAGTTAATATGTTCAGCCCACATTTAAGAAGTGGAGAGTTAGGGGCACCTGGGTGGCTCAGTTGTTAAGTGTCTGCCTTTGGCTCAGGTCATGATCCCAGGGTCCTGGGACCCCCATCGGGTTCCCCGCTCAGCGGGAAGCCTGCTTCTCCCTCTGCCACTCCCCCTGCTCGTGTTCCCTCTCTCGCTGTGTCTCTCTCTGTCAAATAAGTAAATAAAATTTTTTAAAAAAGGAAGTGGAGAATTATACCATTTCTCTTTCACAAAAGAGTTTCTACATGAATTATTTAGAAATCTTCTACAGGTGATTTTTGTCTAATCTCCCATTTACTTCTTTATCAATCATTTATATCAGTAAAACTGATTTGTATTTATTTGATATTTTATGTTATATATAATATAATATTTATATATAATATATATATATTTATATATTATTATATATATTTAGTTATTATATATATTATATATATATAATAATAATAACATTATTCCCATTGTCCCAGCTTTGGCCATTGGAACTCCTTCATTTGGTTCCATGAGTTCGTACTGATGTCTCCAACTTTAGTAGATTATAACATGGATCATGTTAACCCTTACCCTTGCATTTCTATTACCTCCTGTACCAGTAATGAGAAACATGGCTACCACCTTCACCATTTATTTACTTAATTATTCAATTCCAGTATATATATTTTGTGGTTTTAGGATTTTTATTCCATACCCTGTGGGAAATTAGCATTAGCAGTGCTATGTACAGTTTCTTTTGTTACTAGTCTTACAAGCTGACTACACATTTCTAAGATTACATAGAATTTATCTCCACACCGTTCAGTGAGGCTGTTTCGTACCTCTGCGATACAGTTAGCGTCTTTTAGCAGTTTTTGCATTTCATACTGAGGTACCATAGCCTCCAAAATTATTTTTTTTAATTTGCATACATCAAGGTTCACTCTTTCTGCCACAAAGTTCAGTGGGTTTTGACTCAAACATAATGTCATGAATCCACCATTATAATATCATACAGAATAAGTTCACTGTCCTAAAATTTAAATCCCTTGTACTCCACTGAAATAGAGAAGACTTGGGAGTAAAGGATTGAGGAGACATAATTGGAAAAAGAATGATCTGATTATGGACATAAGTTTGAGATGCCTATTAGATACCCAGAGGGAAATGTCATATAGGCAGACAGATGTTTGTATACTTAGGAAAAAAGAACTGTACATGAAGCAGAGTGAGCTCTAGAAAGTGCTTAAAGGGGGCTGAGTCCTGTCCCTTGAGGAACTTTGACAGTTGGAGCTATAACAGAGGGATGGTGGGGCATCTGGGTGGCTCAGTGTGTTAAGCCTCTGCCTTCAGCTCAGGTCATGATCTCGGGGTCCTGGGATCGAGCCCCACATCGGGCTCTATGCTCAGCAGGGAGCGTGCTTCCCCCACCCCTCTCTCTGCCTGCCTCTCTGCCTACTTGTGATCTCTGTCTGTCAAATAAATAAATAAAATCTTTAAAAAAAAAACAGAGGGATGGATGCCAGTAGGTAAGTTTGGGAAGGGTAAGCTATGGATGGAAGAAGAAATACAAAGACAAGTTCAGAAATGTATATTATTGGTGGATAGAAAAAGGATGACCCTGTGTTTGAATTCTAACACATTTGGTGCAATCTTCCAAGGGTTGTGTGCAGACCTATAAATTATTTTTCTGCATCAAAGAAAAGCAGTTGTGAAAGGACAACCACAGTCTCTTCCTTTGCTGGGCACTTATTTCCTCTCTGCAGTGGTTCTGGCATTTCTTCGGCATATTTTGAAGACTGTGGTTTACCTAAAACTCCATCATATATATTCTAGGCTTTCGTGATTTATTCAAAATTTTACAGAAAAAAATAATAAATTAGACCAGCATGTATCTAAGTGGATATGATACAGCAAACTGACTAATTGGGAGTCAGGTATATTATCAGAAGACTTGCTATGAAAAAGAGAAGATTTGGAATTAAAAAAGAAGTTCTTTTAATAGTGTGTTTACCTGAAGAGACTATCCTCTAAAAGGCTGGAGGGAAGTGGGGGAAAAGAGAGGGCAATTATGGCATTAGAAAAAAAAAAAAAAGGAGAAAAGTGATAATGGCTTAAAAAGAAAGGAAATGATAACAATGTTATGGCAATAAACTTAGAGCAATTTAAAAAGCAAAGTAAAGGGTGCCTGGGTGGTTCAGTCGTTAACCATCTAACTTTGGCTCATGTCATGATCCCAGGGTCCTGGAATCTAGCCCTGCATTGGGCCTGCTTCTCTTTCTCCCACTCTTCCTGTATTGTATTCCCTCTCTTGCTGTGTCTCTCTCTATCAAAAAATAAATAAAATCTTAAAAAAAAAAAAAAAAGCCTGAGGGGCTCAGTGGGTTAAGCCTCTGCCCTTTGGCTCAGGTCATGGTCTCAGGGTCCTTGGATTGAGCCCCACATCGGGCTCTCTCCTCAGTGGGGAGCCTGCTTCATCCTCTCCCTCTGCCTCCCTCTCTGCCTACTTGTGATCTCTCTCTCTGTCAAATAAATAAATAAAATCTTTTTTAAAAAGGCAAAATAAAAAGCTAAGATTGACCTCAAGATCATTCAGTAACTAAGAATTTTTGTATTCTTGTGCTTATCAGAGATCATTTCTGTGTAAGTAGCAGAGATCATTTCTTTTCTGTCTTTGGATTTACATCATCTAGTAGACCACTTGACCAATGTAGCTTTAAAAATATGTATGTGTTGAATAAACAAATACATGAGTGGGATTGACGAAGCCCAGTTGGTACAAAGTGCAGTTCATTTACAGAAACACACTTATGATTAGAGGCAGAAAATGAAAAAAATGAAGTAGGTATTCACTTATTTTGAAATAATAAAAACATATTTTATTATTTATCACTTATTTAAATAATAGACATTATTTTTAAATTGTTTTATTTATGGTATTAAATGGACACGTTATTTCATTTAACCATTCAAACCACTCTATGACAGCAATTATCTCCAGTTTATAGATAAAGAAACTAAGAGGCGGAGAGAACAAGTTACTTAATGTAGTGCTGGATCAAGAATGTGGTTCTTGGGACACCTGGGTGGCTCAGACATTAAGCATCTGCCTTTGGCTTAGGTCGTGATCCCAGGGTCCTAGGATCCAGTCCCACACTGGGCTCCCTGCTCCGCAGGAAGCCTTCTTCTCCCTCTCCCACTCCCACTGCTTAGGTTCCCTCTCTCATTGTCTTTCTCTCTGACAAATAAATAAAATCTTAAAAAAAAAAAAAAAGAATGGATCTCTACAGTCTGATGCAGAATCTGAACTCTTAAACACATGACTATAACATTTCTCAAAACAAGCAGACACAGACACAGACACACACACACACACACACACATTTTCCCAAAGACATCTATTCTATACCATCTCAAAGTCTTCCGTTTCTCTTTATCCTATGAGAAATTTTACCAGTGATTACTAATGTGTGAGTAATCACCTTTTCAATCACTTACTGTGCATTTGATTCAACCAAGAGTATTACCATATTCCTAATTGCTTATTATTAAGGAAACATTTTGATGGGTAAAATAATCAAAATGAGCACTAGGAACTTCAGGGTCTCCAAGATGAAGAGAGCAGAGCAAAGTGGTCTTTGGATAACCATAAAACTATTTAGTCCTGTGGAGGCTTGACCAAAAGATTCAAGAGGGGGAAATAAGTTATATAGAGAATGATTTTCTATAATTATCTAGAAAAGATGATAATCAAATGCAAAACTTGTGTACATCATAGAAAAAATGAAATAAAAAGAGCCACAAAACTGCATGGAATATTAAGGAGCTGGTAGTTTCCTTCCCTATTCAATACCATTTGCCAAATAGTCAAATAACAAAGCATTATTTGATGGCACGCAGGTAACTTATTCAATGGTCAGAGAATGTAGAAGAGGAACAGGTGCTCTAAGGGCACCTTCTCCTGAGAGGTGGAGGAGGATAGATGACAGGGCTGGGAGGCAAAACAGCGGTGCTTAATGTTGGCCAGATTGTAGGAGGAGGACATGATTTCCAGGAAGGCAGGCCACATTCTTTTTTCTTCCTTATTTGGTCAAGGACCTCCAGTCACAATGCCCCTGAGGAGGAGATTTTGGTATGTTAATGTAATATAATGAGGGAATATTATGAACTTTGGCCCACTTTGTCATCTTGGGCCTGTCTGGTTCAATTTAGTTTCTTGTGGTTTGACATCAGTCTTATGTGAGCAGGAACACCTCTAGGGAATATACTAGAAAAACACCCAGATTTTAGAAAAATTCTCTTTGGAGCTCTTTGGGCTCACCTGTGGGAGAAACACAACTTACTGTATATTAGTTGATTGATTACATTTTCTCTTATACTTAAAATTTCTTAACAGATCTGTTGAGGTATAATTGACATAAAATAAAATATACATGTTTAAAGAATACAAATTGATAAATCTGATATACATATGCACCTGACACTATCACCATAATTAAAATAATGAACATATCTATTACCTTCAGTTTACTCCTGCTTCTCTGTGATGTTCCCAAATCTCTCTGCCCCACCTCAGATACTAGGCTATATCTTCCATCACTGTAGTTAGGAATTTTATATAAATTGAATTATAAAGTATACACTTATTTTTCACAGACTTAGTTCACTCACTACAATTATTTTAAAACTCATTGGTGGTATTTTATATGTCAGATGTCATTGCTGTTTTATCACGGAATAGTATTGTCTTATCCGAATATACCACAATTTCTTTAACCGATTCACTGGTTATTGAACTTTTAGCTTATTTCCAATTTTGGCTGCTGGAAATAAATTTACTATGAATATTCGTATACAAGTGTCTGTATAACATATGTTTTCATTATTCCTGAATAAAAACCTGAGAGTGGAATGGTTCAGTTATAGGAAATGCGTATGCTACCTTTTTAAAATAACTTTATGGAGATAGGATTTATATACCACAAAGTTCATCAGCTTAAAATGTTTTCTAGCATATTTACAGGGTTGTACAACCAAACATAAAACCTTGTAGCCATTAGCAGTCACTCACACCCCTTCCACCTGAGTCCTTACCTACCCCAAACCATAGGAAGCCGCTAATCTACTTACTATCTCTACAGATTTGTTTATTCTATAAAGATTTTTATTTTATTTTATTTTATTTGTCAGAGAGAATGAGCACAAGCAGACAGAGTGGCAGGCAGAGGCAGAGGGAGAAGCAGGCTTCCTGCTGAGCAAGGAGCCCAATGCGGGACTAGATCCCGGGACGCTGGGATCATGCCCTGAGCCGAAGGCAGCCGCTTAACCAACTGAGCCGCCCAGGCATCCCAGATTTGTTTATTCTAGATGTATTACATAATGTCATTGTCTTTTTAAGAAAGAGTCAGACTGTTTTCCAAGGAGGTTGTACCATTTTCTGTTCCCCCACCAACATCATTTGAGTTCCAACAGCTGCATCATTTGCCGACACTAAATGTGGTCAAACTCTTTGATTTTGTACATGATAATACAAGCGTTCTGGTCTCTAATTTTCATTTTCATTTTCTTAATGACTAATGATGATAAGGTTCTTTTCATGTGCTTATTTACCATCCACATATCTTTTTTTGTGAAGTGCCATTAACTCTTTTTTTTTCAATTGCTTGTTTTACTATCATTGTGTTTTGAGTGATATATATAATAAATATAAATCTACATATTTATATATAATGGATGTAAAACATATTTTTTTCTTCAAGTCCTTTATGAGAAATGTGATTTGCAAAAATGTTTTTCCTAGTCCGTGGCCTGTCTTTTCATTTCTTTAAGAGCATCCTTCTAAGCCTGTTCTTAATTTTGATAAAGTCTAATTTATTTATATTTTTTTCTTTTATGTAGCAGGCATTTGGGATTGTATCATAAAAAATCTTCACTTATCTCAAGCTCAAAAGATTTTTCCTCTGTTTTCTTCTAGAACTAGTATAGATTAAGGCTTTATATTAGATCTATGACCCATTATAGATTAATTTAAAGATAATTAACTTTATCCTCAGGTTAATATTTGTATATGATGTGAATTACACATTGAAGTGTATTATTTTTGTATATTGATCTTATAGCCTACAACCTTGCAAACTCATTTGTTGAATATAACAACTTTTTCTATTTTCTCTAGTATTCTGTACAAATCACCTATAATTCTGCCTTTCCAGTCTGGGTACCCTTTATTCCTTTTCTTTTTCTTTACCTACTATAGTTCTTCTGTGTTCTATTTCATTGATTTTTCAATTTTATCATAACCATTTCCTTTCTTCTGCTTACATTGGATTTCACTTGCTTTTTTTCTAATTTTGTAAGATGAAAACTATAATTTTTCATTTAAGATCTTCCTTCTTTTTTAACATGGTATTTACAGCTGTAAATTTTCAGTAAGTACTGCTTTACTAGCATCTTATAAATTTTTATGTTTGTGTTCATTTACAAATAGTTTCTAATTTTTCTCTTGATTTCTTATTTGATCCTGAAATACCTTTCCTCTTGGAAAATTATTAAAAATATTTGCTACCAGGAAGGTAGGGGTGGTGCCTGAGTGTCTCAGTTGGTTAAGCGTCTGCCTTCATCTCAGGCTATGATCCCCAGATCCTGGGATAGAGCCCTGCTTTGGGCTCCCTGCTCAGTGGGGAGTCTGCTTCTCATTCTACCCCTCCTTTCTGCTCTGCTCTCGCTCGCTATCTCTCTCTCTCAAATACATAACTAAAATCTTCAAAAAATATATTTGCTATCTATTTTTCCATGATAAATCCTAACTTACATCATACAAATAGAAAGAATGACTACTTTTAATTACTGGACTATACTAAGAAAATACATAGGATGAGATCAGAAATATGTGCACTTTTTTTTTAACTTAAAATGTCCATTCAGATTCTTGATACATTTTGACACTATACTTTGGGGGGAAAAAATGTCTATAAGTCTCAAGTCAGAAGTGAGCACTTAAACTATTAATTTACATTTTTTCCCTAACAAACAAATGCAAATATTCTCAGTTGTTTTCTCTAGTCATTACTACGTATTCTGAATAATCTTAAGAAAGATAATGACATGGTCAGCTTTGAAATAATACTAATTCTGAATGAAGGAGTTGATTTCTGGAGTATTAGAGAAAGGAAGCACTTGTCAAATAAGCACAATTTCCGTGAAACGGAAAGATAGCATCTCCTATTTACACGTAACCTGTGTTACCTGATCGTCAGAAAAAAGAAGAGCTTAGTCACAAGCTGTAAAGGATTTATTTAGTCATAGCAGCTCACCATATATTGTAAAAATTTCCTTTGTTCTTTTCATATTGTTGAAAACTCAAGACACTTGAAAATAAATCCTAAGCTAACCTAAAACTAAAACATGTTTTTAGGCTTGTGTCTCATAACTCCTCTGGTAACAACCTGTTAACATAAACAATTTGAGTTGTTGACCCTGAGATGGCAATATAGATTGAAACAATGTAGAAATAATTACAGTGTTATAAAACGTACTTTTGTAACCAAAGAAATCATAGAATTTGAATGTGGGAAGAGAAAATGAAATGGACTACATTTGTTTATAACTTTGGAACTGAAATCAACCATAAATATAAGCATTGCTCCAAATTTGTCATCTTAGCTTTTAAAAAATGCAGATTACTAGTCCACAACCCAGAAGATTCTAATCCAATAGACTTGGGACAGTACATAGGAAGGTAGATAGATGATAGATAAGTGATAGATAGATAGATAGATAGATAGATGATAGATTTTTTTTTTAAGAGAATCAGAGACAGAGAGAGCATTTAAGGGTGGGCGGGGGGGTTTAGAAGGGAGGGAAAGTGACAGAATCCCAAACAGGCTCCAGGCTCAGTGAGGAGTCCAATGCCAGGCTCGATCTCAGAACCCTGAGATCATGACCTGAGCCAAAATCAAGAGTCTGACTCTTAACCAACTGAGCCACTGAGGCTCCCCTAGAGATATATATGTCAAACAAACAAACAAACACAAAAATCCCCAGATTGTTGTGACACACATCATAATATAGAGCCATTGATCTAAACCAATAGTTCATTTTTGAAAAAGAAAAGAAAAAAAATTTGAAGGTGTTAACTAGTCACCCAGATAACTGTGATAAAAGAAGATGGCACACAGTGTACCTGAGTCTGCCTCCAGCATTCTTCTTATCATACAATACCGCTCTAATAATTATGAGATATGTTATTACAAAAGGAACCCTTTTACTTTAATAAATGTACTTTCACTAAAATGATACTGATAGCTTAAAAAGAAGTAAAATTGAGCAGGTTATTATTTTTATTACCCCAAATATCTCAATCTTTACTAGCTTTACTAGCTAGATCATATGCCTGGTCATATTTTCCCTCGGTGCCCAAATCAGAATATTCCAAGTTCTATCTCTTTTTTACAGAAAAGAGTCAGCATTCACAAGGTCGCCCTTTCCAAATTTGATTCCGGGGAGTTTTTTACCTTTTTTACACATATGCATTAAATGTTTATTATTTCACCGAGGATGGTTCTTGAAGGTAAAATTGAATTACAGGGAGTGAGTAGCTTGCCCAGAGTCACACAGGAAATAAGCTGAAAGTCAAGGCTTTCCCACACGCAGCCTGATTCCTACACTTACCTAATCGGGGCCTAGGTGGTTCTGGAGCTTTTGGCAAAACCAATCATCTCCTCAGCAAAGGGAAAGGAGCCCTCCCAGTCCCAAGAGGTTGAGGTTCCACAGTCCCTCACCTCCCTGCTGGTTTTGAGGTGCTGCTACTGAGGCACTTCCTTCAAGAAAGCCCCACGGAGCCCATGGTTTGAAGCTGTCTTGTCAAATATGACTGGAGAGAATTTAACCACCAAGATTAATCCCTGTGAACGCCAAGGAGCTGAGAGAACCACGGCTAGTCATGTGGTACCCTTCACACACAGGATAAAAAGCACCCTGCGTTGGGGATGGAGGGGATGGGGGTACTTTTCTAGAAGGTATCTTCTCTGAGTTGAGGAATTACAAAAGGTCCCCCTTCTGGCCTGAGGTAGCACCCCCCCCCCCCCCAATAATCCACCCAGATGCAAGACTCCTGGGTTTTCTTAAAATTGACCATTCCTCTCTGTTTTCTCCCATTATAGATGTAAGCTTATTTTTTTAATCCAAATTTGTTTGCTTTAAAAGTACCTTGGCCGAGTACAGCGTTCTACCTAGAGTATTTCGCCTTAGAGATAATGAGATTCTTTGCAACTGCCAACAACATAGGGCCTGTGTAGCCATAAGGATTAAATGATATTGTGCACACAGTAATACCAAGTTCCCCCATGCTACTGCCAGGACCAGAGGTAGATTTTATAATATTCTCGGTTAAAAAAAGAAACAAAAACAATGCTCTATCGTGTTTTCTTTCCGTTCCGTGATAAACTAGACGGTTCTGCAGAATCGTCACCTTCCGCGGAAGAAACACCTTCGGTCTCCGCTGGAGGAAGTGGTGCACCCGCAGTAGCGATTTTTCTCTTTGCAAGGGCCGCAGGGCGCAGGGGAGCAGGGGCGGGGGTGGGAGCGGACTGACTACGCGACGGCATCCGGTGCCCCCGGGTCCCCGCAGTGCGGCGCGCGCCCCCGGCCCGGCCCCCGGCGCGACCCGCGTGCGTGCGGTGGCGCTGTGCAGCCGGGACTGGAGGAGGGGAGGAAGTGGCCGCGGCTTGGGAGCTCCGCCCCGCAGGCGAGTTCCCGGGAGCTCTGGGGCGCTGCGAGGCCCCCTGCTGGCCTTCAGCTATTTTCCCGCCCTGAGTGGGGCCCAGATGCCTGGGCATCCCAATGGCCCCTGAGAAGCAGCTGGGGGCTGGCCTGGCGAGACTATGGAGGCGCCTAGGAACCCCGGAGGGACATACCCGCTCTGGATTCCCCCTGAAGAAAGCCACCGGTGACCTGGACAGGGCTGGTTTGGGTGAAGGGGTAAGAGAAAAAGCAAACAAACACTTAGCCAAATGGGTTCCGGAGAGAACCAAAGGGATGTGAAGAGGGGACTGTAGACATTCTTTTCAAGAGCTATGCACCAGAACAGCTGGGAACTGTAATCAATACAACACAATCGTGATTAAAGTTGTTTATTTAACCCAAAAACGTTCTTTAGCTTTTCTAGATCCTGGTTTATGTTAATTTATTTAGGAGTTAAATCAGTTTGCTAAAAACCATTTGTTTCATTCCTGGTCTCAGAGGACAGAAGCAGGACTGGAGCATGGAAGTTTCCACGTGGGTAGTAGGAGCCAGAAAGGAGAGCAGCGTAGGAATAGCACTGAAGGGCAGTAGAAAACCACAGCTGTGTGTAGAAGAATGAAACTCAACCATTCTCTTACATCATACACAAAGATGAACTTGAAATGGATAAAAGACCTCAACCTGAGGCAGGAATCCATCAGAATCCTAGAGGAGAACATAGGCAGTAACCTCTTCGATACCAGCCACAGCAACTTCTTTCATGATATGTATCTAAAGGCAAAGGAAACAAAAGCAAAAATGAACTTCTGGACTTCATCAAGATCAAAAGCTTCTGCACAGCAAAGGAAACAGTCAACAAAACAAAGAGGCAACCCACGGAATGGGAGAAGAAATTCTCAAATGACACTACAGACAAAGGGCTGATATCAAGATCTATAAAGAACTTCTCAAACTCAACACACACAAAACGGATAATCACGTCAAAAAATGGGCAGAAGACATGAACAGACACCTCTCCAATGAAGACATACAAATGGCTAACGGACACATGAAAAAATGTTCATCATCACTAGCCATCAGGGAGATTCAAATCAAAACCACATTGAGAAACACTTACACCAGTTAGAATAGCCAAAATTAACAAGACAGTAAACAACAAGTGTTGGAGAGGATGTGGAGAAAGGGGAACCTTCTTACACTGTTGGTAGGAACGCAAGTTGGTGCAGCCACTTTGGAAAACATTGTGGAGCTTCCTTAAGAAATTAAATATAGGGGCACCTGGGTGGCTCAGTGGGTTAAGCTACTGCCTTCGGCTCAGGTCATGATCTCAGGGTCCTGGGATCGAGTCCCATACTGGGCTCTCTGCTCAGCGGGGAGCCTGCCCTCTCCTCTCTCTCTCTCTGCTTGCCTCTCTGCTTACTTGTGATCTCTCTGTCAAATAAATAAATTTTTAAAAAAGAAATTAAATATACAGTTCCCTATGACCCTGCAATTGCACTACTGGGTATTTACCCCAAAGATACAGATGTAGTGAAAAGAAGGGCCATTTGTACCCCAATGTCATAGCAGCAATGGCCACAGTCACCAAACTGTGGAAAGAACCAAGATGCCCTTCAACTGACGAATGGATAAAAAAGATATGGTCCATATATACTATGAGGTATTATGTCTCCATCAGAAAGGATGATACCCAACTTTCGTATCAACATGGGCGGGACTGGAAGAGATTAGGCTGAGTGAAACAAGTCAAACAGAGAGAGTCAACTATCATATGGTTTTGCTTATTTGTAGAGCATAAGGAACAACACAGAGGACATGGGGAGATGGAGAGAAGTGAGTTGGGGGAAATTTGAGGGGGAGACAAACCATGAGAGACTGCGGACTCTGAGAAACAAATGAGGGTTTTGGAGAGGAGAAGGGTGGGGGGTTGGTTGAGCCTGGTGTGGGTATTAAGCAGGGCACGTATTGCATGGAGCACTGGGTGCGGTGCATAAACAATGAATTCTGGAACACTGAAAATAAATTTTAAAAAATAAATAAAAATTAAAATAAAATATGCTTACAAATAAAAAAAGAAAGAAAAGAAAACCACAGAATGTTCTTCATGAGCTCTCCCCAAGGCACACCATGCTCACAATCTTCTCATGATCTTATTTACATTTTGCCACTGCCAGCCTCTAAATCTCTACTCTGTTCATCAGAGAGGAAACATTACCAAGAAACATGCTAGTGGTGTTCACAGAAAAACGATGCCTGGCTGGCCAGCAGAATAATCTGTGAAGAAAGACATACTGCTGTAGTCATGAATGACCCAGGATCCAAACAAAAAGGTGAGGACTTGAATAGTGCCTGGCAATGTCCATAGTTTTTAGTTGGTTAATTAGAAAAGGAATTTTTTCTGCAATTATATTTTTATATTATTCCTTTGTGTGACATAACAAAAAACAAATAATAACGTGTTGTCAGAAGGGTGTTTTGAGTCATTCATTGAGCAATTACTGGTTGCTTCATCTTTTGTTTCTGGGAAACATGACAGGTCCCTCTACCCACAGTGCTTACACAAGAAGGTAAGCTTGAGTCCACGTTGAAGAGGTAAAGCCTGAGATGTAATTGAAGACTTAACTGGAAAACATACTTCAAGGCATGTTGAAGGTGTGCAGGAAATGGAGGAGGGTTTTCTGAGTAGTCGTAGCTATGTTTCTGTCACCTCCCTCATTGCTAGGGCAGACCTAAGTTGCTACTGTTTTATAACAGTGAAAGAAAATCTGAGAAAGTGAGTATAGAAGTAGTTTTTTAGGGAGAAAGAAGTGGCTTCCAAATAATCTCCTTTTCCAAATAACCCAACTCCTCATGTTCCTCTCTTCCGGTCCCATATCCCCTTCCATAGAACTAAGTTTGTTCCTTTATTTTCCAGAAATTCCCATATATGCCAAAGGCTTTGTATCTCCGTGGATCAGTTAGATAGGGTTGTAATAATGGGGTGAATTAGCAGAGATAGTAAAGGATTTTTTCTTTCAGAAACTCAGAAACTCACTCAAATATACTGTTGGAAATGCTAACAATTTAATTCTGCCCTTTTTTTTTCAAGTTTACAAGTATGACCTGCTCTTCACAGTGGGGCTTCTCTCTGTATGTCCTCAGTTCCATGACAAAGCATTGACCAGAACTTGGTTCTTAGCTATACCTGCAGGCAATTTTTACTGTCACCCTGTGTTGGTCAGGGCTCAACACTATCCCCAGTCGCAATAACAAATCCTTCATTTCAAAACATTAGCAGAACACATGTGTTACTGAAGATTTATAGGGAGCTTCATTAAAGGAGAAGTTCACAGTGCATAGCAGACACCATTTAAAAAAAATACATCATTTCTTATTTCCATGTCATTTCTTATTTCCTTGAAAGCCAAGCAGACAGCTAATTTCCTTGATCTCACCCCTGCCCTATACATGTTACTCTAAGAGAATCACAGCCCTTTAAGGGCATATGGCTCCTGAAGTTATCCTATCCATAAGCAAGCTTTGAGGTCAGACTGTCAGTGTAACTACTAAGAACCTTCCCCCTTATCTTTCTTTAGTCATGTGTTTATTGTCTGTAACTTCTATTCCGTTCTTCTCAACCTACTGTCTTAAAGAGAGCATATGGGACAAAAGGAAATTTGTGCTAAGGATCCACTTTGACCATAGATTTTAAATCTACTTTAAATCTAAATCTATCACCTTACCATGATGATGAAGACTTCAAGAAGAATACATACATGGGGCTGTACACCTCCAAACTAAGGGACTCAAAGTGGTAAGCTTTTTGTGTTAAATACATCAGCTCTTTATTTCTTGTTTTTTTCTTCCCATTGTCATCCCTTGCCCCTCAGTCTCATGTTCCTCTCTAGACATATATTCATCCCTTCCTTCTCATCTACTATTGATAGCTTGTGAACTGGTCAGATAATCAAACCCATTAGAATTATGTGTAATATAACTACATAACTGATCTAGAATCAGGGTCCAAATGGGACATTCTTCTGAGTAGTACATATTGGCCTTATTTTGAGTATATTGTTTCAGCAGACTTTTACATGAAGTATTTATGTCTCTACTTATTACTTTATGTATTTTATTTTAAACACCATTATGGGACTTTTCCATAGATAAAATTTAATTAATCAAATGTCTTAGTTCTTGAATAGTGTATAGTCTTTAGTGACTAAATGCAAATTTCTTAACATGTAAAAGCAGAGTCAAAGACATCCTGGGAATGATTCAGTTAATAGGGATCTATGGTTCTATCTTTCCCTATTACAAATAAGGCTGCAAGGTACATCACTGCACAGGTACTTATTCTAAGAACTTCTGTCCAGTAGAAAAGTACAAGTAGGATTGCAAGTATATATACATTCTTCAAATTTATTAGATATTGATAAATTTTTCTTAAAAGTAATTTTAATAATTTATATTTTATTAAAAATGAGAATTATGGAAAATTATTAGCCATCGATTCCTCAAATATTGCCTCTCTTATTTTTTTTTTTATTTTACTGTTTTCTCCTAACTTCTTATTAGATATGTTCTGGAATATTCTCATTCTATCTTCTGAGTTTTTAAATGTCTTACATATTTTTAATCTTTTTATTATCCCCAGCTTTAAATTCCATTACATTAATTGTCCCTTTAGTTTAACATAATAAGTTGTCCAATTCATTAAAAAATACTATTATATTTTTCATTTCTAAAACTCCCATGTAGTTATGTAAAAAAAAATTGTTCTTCTTTTCATAGAGTCTTGTTCTTTCCTTATAATTTCCATCAATTCCTACTATACTGTTTCATGTCATTACTAACATGGTTTTGGGTTCTTCTCTTTCTAATCTTCCTGTTTGTTGCTTCTGTTGACTCTCCCAGGTGGTGTTTTTGGTTTTCTACTCTGAAATAGAGATGGGTGTGGATTTTCCCACATTGTGGAAGTGTCACTCCAGAATTTTTTTTTTAATTTGAGGTAAAATTGGCATAATATAAAATTAACTCCTTTAAAGTGAATAACTTGGTGACATTTAGAACACTCACAATATTGTGCAACTGCCACCTCTATCTAGTTTCAAAATATTTTGATCATCCCAAGACAAGCCCCCATACCATTCAGTAGCTGCTCCCCACTCCTCATCACCACACATAGCCCCTTTCAAGCAATCTGCATCTGTCTCTATATTTTTACCTCTTCTGGATATTTCATGTGCATGGAATCACACACCGTGTGATCTTTTTGTGTGGTTTCTTTCTCTCATCATGTTTTCAAGAATTATCTGCATTGTAGCATATATCAATACTTCATTTTTTAAAAAAAGATTTTACTTATTTACTTATTTATTTGAGAGAGATAATGAATAGGTGGAGGGGCACAGGGAGAGAGAATCTGAAGCAGATTCCATACTGAACACAGAACACAATGTGAGGCTCAGTCTCGCAAGGCTCAATCTCACAACCCTGAGATCATGACCTATCAAGGTATAATATAACCTTGATCAAGGTATAACAAAGAATCAGATGCTTAACCAACTGAATCGCTCAGGTACCCCAATACTTCATTTTTTATGTCTAAATAATATTTCAACTCCAAAAATAATTTCACATTTGTCTCTGCTTGTTACCACAGGGTTGTTGATGGTTTAGTTTCATTTTTGGTGTGTGTCAATTTCATGGCCCAGTGTAGCAAGAGCAAAAAGAGAACAAAACAGAAATACCAGAATCAAGAAGAGAAGCTCTGGCCATTTCTTCTTTTCTGCTGTAGACTCAAGTGGCTGTGTCAAGATGGGCAAGTTCATGAAACCTGGAAAGGTGGTGCTGGTCCTGGCCTGATGCTACTCCAGATGCAAAGTGGCCGTCGTGAAGAACGTTGATGATAGTACTTCAGACCATTCCTCCAGCCATGATCTGGTGGCTGGAATTGACCACTATCCCTGCAAAGTGACAGGTTCCATTTCCCAGGTTCCATGGGAAAGGAGAAAATCACCAAGAAGTCAAAGATTAAGTCTTTTGTGAAAGTTTGTAACTACAATCACCTCATGCCTACGAGATACTTTGTGGATATTCTCTTGGACAAAACTATCATCAGCAGGATGTCTTGAGAGACTCTGCTCTTAAATGCAAGGCCCAACAAGAGGCCAAGGTCAAGTTCAAGGAGAGATACAAAACTGGCAAGAACAAATGGTTTTCCAGAAGCTGCAGTTATAGATCTGTTTTGTTTTAGTCACCAAAAATAAATAAATGAGAGAGAGAGAAGAAGAAGCAACAGCAGCAGCCCCATCCTGTTGCAATATCCCTTCAAAAAGAAAAAAAGCTTAGAGTCTAGCCCATTAAAGCAGAACAGTTAATGAAAGCATGAACTGTAAATAGGACACTAACATGATACCTGCCACAAACTGAGAGTGACTGCTCTCTGTTAGGGAGAAACTTGTATAAGGAGAAAATATTTTAATTATGAGTTAAAAGATTAGGGATAGCTAGTCTTCCATATCGCCTGGGCTTAGTGATCATACAGATGGCTTCAATATGCCGCTTTATATAGTATTGAAAACCCAGCATTAGTTTGAATGTGATTTTAGCTGTTTTATGATCTGGGGATATCTGTTGTATACAAAAGTTAATTATGCAGCATTTCAAGTTCATCAAGGATTACTCAAGATATTTGCTAGTTTCTCATTCCTTTTCTGCACCATTAGAGCCTACCATGAAATATAAAACTGTATGTGTTTTGAAACTGGTGAAGCCATAGAGGTTATTGCTTTCCTTGGCCACTCATACTCCATAAGATGTAGCTGATGATTCTGCATTTTAGTCTACATACTATTCTGTTCAATTTCTACATGTAAGCCCCTGCTGTATTCAAAAGTTACTATTTCTCCATGTTTCAGTTTGTACCCAACAAAGGTATTTACAACAGAAAATAAAACCAGCCATTGTATGCTTTTTTCCTTCCTTCTTCCTTCTCCTTCTTCTTCTTCCTCTTCTTCCCTGTTTTTCTTTTATCTCAGATGGGCTCCTGAACATCATGGCAAATATATCACCTATGTTTGTCATATTGGAGCCTCGACATTGGTGAAAAAACCCCATGGTTTAGGCCCAGAGTTGGTATTATGCACACCTTGTAAGTTCTTCAGATGATTCTATTCTCATTTCTCTGCTGTGCCCTTTTAGCATTCCTAATAGATGTATATTTGAGTTTCTCCATGAATCATGTGTCTCTTAAATTTTTAATATTCATCAACTTTTCATCTCTTCATTCTGATTTCTCAGTGATATTTTCAACCCAATCTACTCTTTCGCTCTTTTGTTTGTCAGATGGGTCCTTTCATAGATGTAGCTCTTCTATTGAGTATATTTCAACAATAAATTTTGTTTTCAAGATTATGATCAGGTCTTTTAGACTGTTTTGCCTATTTTATGCCCTATTCCTTTATCTCCTCAGGAATAATGAATATAATCATTTTAAAAGTTTTTTAGGGGGATTGAGATTACTTTCCATTTGTTTGCTTTTATAAATTCTTCTATTTGCACTATTTCCTCAGATACAAATAATTTTTTCATCTTTCTCTTCCATTTGGTAAATTTTGCATATGAACTCCTTTTTTGGAATGAGATGGCTTCCTGACAAGGCAATTTCAGGATGGCTGACCTCTCACTGCAGCAGGCCCAGTTACAAGCTGGCATTCTTGCTGATGCCTCCTTTAGGCTTCTGGGCCCCTCTATGGTTCCTTTGCAAGTCTCTACCATTTGACTAAGAATGTAAAAGGTAGACTAGTGTAAATCTTTATTTGACTCCTTGAAATACTAACATGCCATCAGATCTTAAGATTATTGGTGAAAATAGGTGTTTTCTGTAACCGAGGGATACTGAAGAGAAATAGAGGAAGGCATTCCCCATTCACATCTATTGAACAGAGTATACACAAAAGGGAAAATGGAAACTAAATCTTTGGTCCATAAACTATATAACTGACTACTGTATCACAGATAATCCATAATTTCTTCAGCAGGAGGCTAAGATCCAAAGTCCAAAGTGATTGTGCTTCTTTTTCCTCCCATTAGTTTTCTACAAAAAAGTAGAATGGAGCTAAGATAGAACTTTGTTAAAATATAATGTTGACTCACTTGTAAGAAATACCAGATCCTAGGATAAAAATCATATTTATATGTGTGGAGGTGCTCTATCACAATGGGCATATGGAAAAATTAGAGTGCCTTGGCCAGGTTCAATATAAGATTATTTTACTGAAATTTTTTTAATTGAACCCTTACTTGGGAATAGATGTTGATGCAAAAACAAAACAAACAAACAAAAAACAATACAAAAGACTGCTGAGAAAATTCAAGTGCTTGAGTAGATATTTCTAAACCATAACTTTGGTATTCTAATGTTCAACACAGAATTAGAAGCCCCATATATCTGCTGAAATGTAGAATTTTTTTAAAGATTTTATTTATTTATTCGACAGATATCACAAGTAGGCAGAGAGAGAGAGAGAGGAGGAAGCAGCCTCCCCTGCAGAGCAGAGAGCCCAAAATGGGGCTCGATCCCACAACCCTGGGATCATGACCTGAGCTGAAGGCAGGGGCTTTAACCCACTGAGCACCCAGGTGCCCCTGAAATGTAGAATTTTTTACCAGAAAATACATGATTATTAATAAGAGCTAACTCAGTAAATGTACTTTAATCTCACTAAACAGGTTTATTTTAGTACTACCAAATTTTACCTTTACCACAACGAAGATATCAGATCACCATGGATTTTGAATTTTTAAAAATTTGTGTTTATTTTACTTTACAATGTAATTAACATATAGTATTATAATAGTTTCAGGTGTACAATATGATTCAAGAATCTTATACATTACTTGGTGCTCATCATGATAAGTGTGCTCTTAGTCCCCTTTACCTATTCCACCTCCCCTCTGGCAACCACAAGTTTGTTCTGGTATGGTTAAGATTTTGCTTTTTCATTTATCTCTTTTTTTCTTTGTTTATTTTGTTTCTTAAATTCCACACATGAGTGTGGATCATACAGTATTTGTCTTTCTCTGACTGTCTTATTTCACTTAGTTATTATTATGTCCTCTAGATCCACCCATGTTGTTGCAAATGGCAAGATTTCATTATTTTTGTGGCCAAGTAATATTCCATTGTGTGTGTGTGTGTGCATATACATATATGGCACATTTTATTTATCCATTCATCTATCAATGGACACTTGGGTTGCTTCCATATCTTGGCTATTGTAAATAATATGCAATAAACAACAGAGTATGTATCTTTTCAAATTAGTATATTTTGTTTTCTTTGGGTAAAATGCCCAGTAGTAAAATTTATGGATCATATGGTGATGCTATTTTTAATATTTGAGGAACATCCATACTGCTTTTTACCAGAGTTGCACCAGTTCACATTCCCACCAACAGTGCACAGGGGATCCTTTTTCTCCATATCTTCTTTTGTTTTTTTTTATTATAACCATTCTGACAGGTGTGAGGTGGTACCTCATTATAATTTTGATTTGCTTTTCCCTGATGGTGGGTGATATTAAGCATCTTTTCATGTACTTATTGGCCATCTGTATGTCTTCTTTGGAAAAATGTTTGTTCATGTCTTCTGCTCATTCTTAATTGGATTATTTGGGGGGATGGTGTTCAGTTGTATAAGTTTTTTATATGTTTTGGATATTAACCCCTTATTGGATATATCATTTGCAAATATCTTCTCCCATTCAGTGGGTTATCTTGTTGTTTTGTTGATGGTTTCCTTCTCTGTGCAAAGCTTTTTATTTTGATGTACAGAGTCAATCATTCAATTTTGCTTTTGTTTTCCTTGCCAAAGGAGAAATATTTAGAAAAATGTTTTTATAGATGATGTCAAGATTAGTGCCTGTATTTTCCTCTAGGAATTTTATGGCTCCAAATGTCACATTTAGGTGCTTAATCCATCTTGAGTTTATTTTTGTTTACTGGATAAGAAAGGGGTCTAGTTGCATTCTTTTGCATGTAGCTTTCCAGTTTTACCAATATCATTTGTTAAAAAGACTTCTTCCCGTTGTATATACTTGCCTCTTTTTTCATAGATTAATTGACCATATAATTGTGGGTTACTTTCTGGCTCTCTAATCTGTTCTATTTATCTGTCTGTTTTTGTGCCCACACTCTACTGTTTTGATTACTACAGCTTATATTAGTCTATTTTAATTTGGAGGTTGCTTGTTTTAACCCATTCTAAAATCACTGAATTTTTACCCCAGTCCTCCCCATATTTTAGGTAAATGGTATCCTACTTTACATCCTTATGTTTTGTGAATCCCTTGGCTGATTGCTACAGATATATTTAATTTTATTGCTTTTGTGCTTTAACTTCCATACTGGCTTTATAAGCAATTAATCTACTACTTTTATTATGTTTGTATGTATCTGTGAAATATTTTCCTCTCTTACTTTTATTTCTCCTTATGATATTTCCTTTACACTCAAAGAATCCCATTTAATTTAAGTCTGGTTTAGTGGTGATGAATTCCTTTACATTTTGTTCATCCGGGAAACTCTTAATCTCCACTTCTTTCTGAATGATAGCCTTGCCAGAAAGGATCATTTTGGTTACAGATTTTTACCACTTAAAACTTTGACTATATCATGCCACTTCTTTCAGGCCTACAAAGTTTTTGCTGAAAAATCAGCTGATAGCCTCCTAGGGTTTCCATTGTATGTTACTGAAGGGGGTTTGTTTTGTTTTGTTTTGTTGTTTTTCTCTTACAGCCTTTTTTTTTTTTTTAAGAGAGAGAGAGAGATGGGGCAAAGAGGCAGAGGGAGAGGGAGAGAATCTCAAGCAGGCTTTACACCTAGCAGAGAGTCCAATGCGAGTTTTGATTTGACAACCCTGAGATCATGACCTGAGCCAAAATCAAGTGATGGATGCTTAACGGATTGAGCCACCCAGGCACCCTCATTCTCTTGCTGCTTTTAAAATTCTCTCTTATCACTACCTTTTGTCATTTTAATGATCATATGTCTTAGTGTGTATCTCCTTGGGTTGATTTTGTTGGGAGTTCCCTGTGTCTCGTAGATATGCATGTTTGTTGCCTTCCGCAGATTAGGGAAGTTTTCAGCTACTATTTCCTCAAATAAATTTTCAGCCTCCCTTTCTTCTCTTCTTCTGGGATTTCTATAATACAAATATTACTCTGCTTGCTGGCATCAGTGAGTTCCCTTAACCTATTCTCATTTTTTATTATTATTTTTTCTTGTCCTGTTTCATTTGACTTATTTCTGTTATTCTCTTTCCAAGCTCACTGATCTATCCTTCTGTTTCATCTGGTCTAATATTTATTCTCTCAAGTGAATTTTTAATTTCAATAACTGTTTTATCTCTACTTGGTTATTTTTACATTTTCTATCTCTTTCTTGAGGGTCTCATTGGATCTTCCACCCTTTTCTGAAGTCTAGTGAGTATCTTTATGATCATTCCTTTGAATTCTTTATCTGGCATATTGCTTATCTCCATTTTGTTTAGCTCTTTGGCTGAAATTTTGTCCTGTTCTTTCAGTTGGTCCATATCCCTCTGTCTCATTTTGTCTAACTTTCTTTGTCTGTTTCTATGTGTTAAGAAAGTCAGCTACATTTCCTGCTTTTGAAAATAGTGACCCTATGAAGAAGACGTCTGGTAGTGTCCTGTAGTGCAATGCTTCCTATGCTTCAGAACTCAGTGCTTCAGGGATATCTCCTAAGTGTGTTGTGTGTACCCTACTGTTGTGCTTGAGATAGGTTTGTCTTCAGGTCAATTGTCTTCAATGGCTCTCTTTGCTTGCTCTGGACAGTGTTTGGTCTCTGTGATGTTAAGGGGACAGACTGGGTCTTTCTTGAGCTTGAATTGGGTCAGCTCAGATGCCTACTCTCAGCTCACTTGCCAGAACTGTGGTCACACTGAACTGCAGGATGCTCTTTTTGCATTGTTCCCCGAGAGGTTTTCATTGGTGGGTAGAGCCTGCAGTCAGACCAGATGTCTGTTAGGGTTGCAGTGACCCCAAGTTGCTGGAACGTCCCTTTGTACTGTCCCTTGTAAAGTTTTGTTGCTTGGTGGGAACAGCAGTCAAAGCAGATGTCTGCCCCTAGCCCACTCCTGGGGCTGCACTTGACCTGATATATATGGTTATCTTCCCCTCTATCTAAGGCAAGAATCACTCTTAAGTAGTGCTTGCCACTCTTGAGGCTGCTTACACAATACCACACTTGTTGTTCAGTTGTGGATGGACTCCTGCCAAGTGGGGCTGGTTAGGTGGGTTGGATATGCAGGACATCTAGGGTTAGGCTTCACAGTGTGAACAAGGTATGTTGTTGGTCTGCTTGTGGGCAGCAACGTGGAGGTGCTTTGGAGGAACTCTTACAGAGAGGGATGGGTTGGATTGGGCAGTCCAAGGAGAATGCAGGGACAGGGTGTGTTGTTAGCAAAGCTTGGTGGGGAGTGTTCATACTGGTTCTTGCAGATGTATTCAGGCTGGTGGGGTGGGGAGAATAGAAATTGTTCTAGTCAGCTCCTTTGTTCTTAGAGAAGTCTCCAAAGATCCTTGCCATTCCTGTGCTTTCTCTGACACAAGTAAATACATCTTCTTCTTGAATACTCCTGAACACACCTCTCAAACCACCTCTCAAACTCCTGAACACACCTCTCATGCTGTATCTTGGTGAGATTGTTTGTTATGTTGGCCCTTTGAGGGCATGGACTCAGTTTCCTATTACCCTTAGGCTTTCCCAGAACCAAACCCACTGATTTTTAAGGTTCCCAGTGGTGAGCTTCACTGATTGTAAAAACTCACAAAATTAAGTCCTTATAGTCTTTTTTTAAAGATCTTATTTATTTATTGAGAGAGAGAGAGAGCAAGCACAGAGGGACACTGAGGGGGGAGAAGCACACTCCCTGCTGAGCAGACAGCCTAGTGCAGGGCTCGATCCCATGACCCTGAGATCAAAACCCAAGTCAAAGGCAGACATTTAACCAACTGAGCCACCCAAATGTCTCTATTTTTTTCTTTAAACTTTAATGAAAAGTATTATTTACAATAGCCAAACTATAGAAATAGCCCAAGTGTCCATTAATAGATGAATTTATTTAAAAAGGCATGGCATAGTCAGACAACAGAAAGAAATAAAAGGCATCTAATCAGCTAGGAAGAAATCAAACTTTCACTATTTGCAGATAACATTATACTCTATGTAGAAAACACAAAAGACTCACTAAAAAACTGCTAGAACTGATAAAAAAATTTCAATAAAATTGCAGGATACAAAATCAATGTACAGAAGTCTGTTGCATTCCTATATACCAATAATGAAGCTGCAGAAAAAGAAACCAAGGAACCAAACCCATTTGCAATTGCACTAAAAACAATAGAATGCCTAGGAATAAACCTAACCAAAGATGTAAAGGATCTGTACTCTGAAAACTGTAGAACACTTATGAAAGAAATTGAAAAACCCAAAAAGAAATTGAAAAAAGTTCAATATGCTCATAGATTGGAAGAGCTCATAGATTGGAATGCTCATATATTGCAAGAGCAAATAGTGCTAAAACATCTGCACACTTAATGTGTAGATGCTCATAGATTGGAAGAGCAAATAGTGCTAAAACATCTACACATTTAATGCATCAGTATCAAAATACAATCAGCATTTTTCACAGAGTTAGAACAAACAATCCTAAAATTTGTATGGAACCACAAAAGACACTAAATAGCCAAAGCAATCTTGAAAACGAAAAGCAAAACTGGAGACATTATAATTCTGGACTTCATGCTATATTACAAAGCTGTGATCATCAGGACAACATGGTACTAGCACAAAAACAGACACATGGATCAATGGAACAGAAAAGAAAACCCAGAATTGGACCTCCAACTATATGGTCAACTAATTTTTGACAAAGCAGAAAAGAATGTCCAATGGCTAAGAGGCAGTCTCTTAAACAAATGATGTTGGAAAACTGGACAGCAGCATGCAGAAGAATGAAACTTGATCTTCCTTTCTTACACCATACACAAAAATAAATTCAAAATGGATGAAACAGCTAAATGTGAGATAGGAATCCATCAAAATCCTAGAGGAGAACACAGGCAGCAACTTCTTTGAACTTGGCTACAGCAGCTTCTTGCTAGACATATCTCCAAAGGCAAGGGAAACAAAATCAAAAATGAACTATTGGGACTTCATCAAGATAAAAAGCTTCTGTACAGCAAAAGAAACAATCAACAAAACTAAAAGGCAACTGAGGGTCTGGGAGAAGATATTTACAAATGGCATATCAGATAAAGGGCTAGTAACAAGATCTATAAAGAACTTATCAAACTCAGGGAGCCTGGGTAGTTCAGTTGGTTAAATATCTGCCTTTGACTCAGGTTGTTGATCCTAGGGTTCTGGGATTGAGCCCTGTGCTGGACTCCCTCCTCTCTTCCCCCACAAAATCTCTCTTTTGTTCACTCTCTCTCAAATAAAAAGAACTTATCAAACTCAAGACCCAAAAAACAAAAAAGTCTAATCAAGAAATGGGCAGAAAACATGACAAACATTTCTCAAAAAAAGGCATACAAATGGTCAATGAACACATGGAAAAATGCTCAAGATCACTCATCAGGGAAATACAAAGCAAAACCAGAATGAGATACCACCTCACACCAGATGGCACAGCTAAGATTAACAACATAGGAAACAACAGATGTTGGAGCATATGTAAAATGGGGAACCCTTTTACACTATTGGTGGGAATGACAACTGGTGCAGCCACTCTGGAAAGCAGTATGGAAGTTCCTCAGAAAGTTAAAAATAGAACTACCCTTGGGGGGTCTGGGAGGCTCAGTCATTAAGCGTTTGCCTTTGGCACAGGTCATGATTCCAACATCCTGGGATCAAGCCCCACGTTAGTCTCCCTTCTTGGCGGGGAGCCTGCTTCTCCTTCTCCATCTGCCTGCTGTTCCCCCTACTTGTGCTCACGTTCTCCATCAAATAAATAAATTAAACCAAATAAATAGATAACACTACCCTACAATCCAGCATTGCACTCCTAGTATTTACTTCAGATTCAAATGGTTACATGCATTCCAAGTTTATATCAGCATTATCAACAATAACCAAAGGATGGAAAGAGACCAAATGCCCATTGACTGATGGATGGATAAAGAAAATGTGTTGTGCTGTGTGTGTGTATGTGTGTGTGTAAAATGAATAAAGAAGATATTATAATATGAATATTATTCCAGCCATCAGAGAGAATGATATCTTGCCATTTGCAATGACATGGATGGAGCTAGAGGTATTGGGCTAAGTGAAATAAGTCAGCCAGAGACAGACAAATACCATATGATTTTATTCATATGAGGCATTTAAGAACCAAAACAGTTGAAATTAAGGGAAGAAAGAAAAAAGCCGTAAGAAACTCTAAACTATAGAGAACAAACTGAAAGCTGCTGGAGAGGAGGTGGGCAGGGGATGGAGTAAATGGGTGATGAGTATTAAGGAGGGCACTTGCTGTGATGAAGACTTGGTGTTATATACAAATGATAAATAATTAAATTCTGCTCCTGAAATCAATATTATACTATATGTTAACTAACTAGAATTTAAATAAAACTTGAAACAAACAAAGATGTGGTATACAAAATGGAATGTTATTCAGCCATAAAAAAATGAAATCTTGCTATTTGCAACAACATGGATAAAGCTACAGAGTATCATGTAGGCAAAATATGTCAGAAAAAGACAAATGCCATTTTATTTCACTCATATGTAGAATTTAAGAAACAAATGGGAAAAGAAAAAAGAGAGAGAAACTGATGTTACAACAGGGGAGGTGGATCAGGGGGTTGAGTGAAATAGGTGAAGGGGATTAAGGGTACACTTACCCTTTATTTTTATATATACATCTTTTGTTTCAAGTTTTTATTTAAATTCTAGCTAGTTGACACATAGTGTAATATTAGTAACATTAGAGAATGTTCTGAGAGTGTAATAAGATTAAGAAATTAAATAGAAATAAAACTGCTTCTACTCTTTCAATAAGTAATTCTAGAATGAAAACTTTTTGTCCGCACAGAGTTTTAAGAGAAAATTTATATACTTTATGACAAAATGCCAACTATATACAAAGAACTTTAGGTTATAGTCGTGTCCTCTTTTTAAGAGCTTAAATCTTTTTTAAGCTTTTTAAAATTTTTTCTCTGCAAAAATAGGTTTTTGAAAAAAAGGAAAAGGCAAAAAAATAGGTGTTTTGGTCTTCTAGGGTTTTTTGGAGGGGGTTGCTCTTTATTTTCTTTGTATGTGTGTGTGTGTTTTGGGTGGTTTTTGGGGGGGGGTGTTTTGGTTTGGTTTAGTTTTTATTTAAGTAGGCTTCATGCCCAGCCCAGAACCCAAAGTAACAGAGAATCACCACATTAAAAAACTTGGAAAGAATAAAAAAATATTCTTTCCAATATACAAAATGAGAAATAAAAATTCAGTTGTATGTTATGATGAGTATATGAAGATCAGATAGAGCTTTGTCTCTGCATCTGGACATATGTGTCTGGTTTGGAACAGATCCACTTCCTCTCTGTGTAATGCCTAGCACTGCTGGCACCTTTGTCATTCAAATAGGCACATTCTCCTCCTCCTCTGATAGGAAAACTGCAATGAGAAGCAAAGTTAATCAGCTGGCCACCAGATATTTCTCCAAAAGCAGAGAGAATAAAGATAAGAAAACACGGAAACTACATTAAATCAGCCTCTAAATGTAAGATACATTATACATGTCATCTCTTTAATACTAAAAATTACGCTCTGAGATCTGTATCATTTCTTTTCATGGACAAAAACAACAACAACCAAACAAACCAAAACAACAGAATTTACCAAGATTCTTATAACAAGTAAAACTAGGATTCATACCTAAACCCATGAAAATACAGGGCCCATGCTATTCTCACCTTCTTCACTTTGAGAAAGAGAAGAGGAAGAAATACTGCTATATTACAAGTGACTTTTGTTGTTTCTGCTATTCTTGGGCCTTTATTTTTTCTTGTGGTGTTCATCAGCATTTAAATGGCCTGCCACAGACATCTCAGTCAGCATTTAGACCATAAGTTTTTCCTCTGTACTGTGTGAAATTGTTATCATGTGACCTGATTTGCCTATGGCTGAGACATGCTAGCCCTTAATATATTTTTCATTTCTGTGTGATGAACAATTTTCAGCAACTGAATAATTAACAATATATTTGCTCCTTTAAACACTTAGAGAATTAGGTGAAGTAAATATTATTATTTCAGTATTGCTGAGGAAGAAGTAAAGCTTAAAATGAAATATTTAACAAGCATCCACAATGTGCTAGGCACTACACATACAACAGTGTATACATATAAGTTCTAACTCTTAAAACTTAGTATCTGTCCAAGATCAAAAAGCTAGTAAGAACTAGTTTTCAAAACTACCAATGTCCTACCTAGTGCCCTTTTCACCAAATAAAGTGATATTTCTAATGCTGATGACTTTTTAATAACCTCATAAAGCAACTTTTCAAAACTTCCTCATGTGCTCAAACAAGAAAACATTTAGCAAACCTGTCTGAATCCAAGTCTTCCAGCATTATCTGAAATTTTTCCAGTAATATAAAGATCCAATAGGTATGAGATTGAGATTAAATTTGACAGTGCCAAACTATACTTGTGCTAACCATTATAATTATGATCTTGTAATGGATGCCATTACCATCACTCATCCCTATGTAAATGGTTGAACACTGATGCAGTGATAATTTAATATAATAACTTGCATTTATATAAGATTTTAAAGTTTAAGTAGTACAGCCATATACATCAAAATCTCTGATTCTCACATCAACCTGTGAGATCAATAGAGCAAGTACAATTAATTTTGTTGTAGAGGTAAGCAACAGACTTAAAGATAGTGTGTAGTTTGCTCAACGTGAAAGAGTTGGTCAATGACACACAGGAGGCTGTTGTCAAGTTCATCATTCTACCATGCCACATGGTATTTGTTGGAGGAGGTTTCAAAACCTCTACCACCTACAATTTTTCACTTTATTCCTTTACAACTAATCCTAAAATAAAAATTCTTAGAGGATATAACTGGAGAACACATTTGATTTCATGCAAAGTAAATTCAAATACAAATAGTGCTATCATATCTTTCAGAACTTACCAGCTGCTCCATTCGGTGCCATTTATCAATTTCCATGGTTGGCCTTGTTCTCTGCTGAGCCCAATCCAGTGGTCATAAGGGCCTTTATACCTCAATAGGAAATTCTTTTAGAAAACAAAGATGATATGCATTAGCCTGTCACTATCTGACCTCTCCCAGAAGAAGATTTGCTTCTATGCTATATTCTTTTTTTTTTAATATTTTATTTATTTATTTGACAGAGAGAGACACCACAAGCAGGGGGTAGTGGCGGAGGGAGAGGGAGAAGCAGACTCCCTGCTGAGCAGGGAGCCTGATGTGAGGCTCAATTCCAGCGCCTCAAGATCATGACCTGGGCCACCAAGGAGCACCTCTATGCTATATTCTTAACTGCTCTCATAATTTTCTCCTTTTTAATTTTATATTGTTTTATAATACATAGAGACTAGATATGCTACAGCAACATACACACACAAATACTAAAACTAAGAGAAATTGCTGATAATTTGTTCACTTTTAATTCAGCATAGTGCTACTTTGTATTAATATTCCACAATTAGTTTATCTATTCTATTATTGGTTTCCACCAGTATTATTTCAAGTTTGAAGTTATTACGAATGTTGTAATGACATTCTTGGCACCTGTCCTGGAATGGATGGATGATTAGGCCACAGCGGATACTTATTGTCAATTTTACCAAATAACACCAAACTTTTTTGATGTCATTGTAAGAAATTATACTCACACCAGCATTATAGGCCTGTTTTCTATGCTATACATCCTTGTTAACACTTAGAGTATCTTTTTATGATTACAAGTATTAATTTTGCTTAGAGTATATTTTTATGATTACACTTAGAGTATCTTTTTATGATTACAAGTATTAATTTTGCTATAATTAAATGTATGATTTTCCCTTATGATTAGTGGATTAGTGATTTAATGACTTCTTAGGAAGTCATTAAATTTATTAAATTTATTTAATATATATATTTATATATATTATATAATATAAATATAATATATATATTTATATATATATTTAATATGTATATTTATTAAATTTAAAAGTTTATGACTTTTGAAGTCATAAACATGATATTTATTTTTGCTTTTCCTTGAGGTATACAGTTGGGATACTGACTTTTGTTATTTCCTTTTTTTTTCTTTAAGGAATGCATTTACAGCTCTGAATTTCCTTCTTACATTGCTTCTACCACATATCATGAATTTTGGTATGTTGTGTTTTCATTTCATTTGTTTCAAGGTATCTTCTAATTTCTCTTGTGATTTCTTTTTTGTTCGCTGGATATTTAACAGTGGGTTAATTTCAACATATTTGTGCATTTTCCAGTTTTCTTTCTTTGTTGATTTCTAGTTTCATTCCATTGTGATTGCAAAAAGAACTTTACACGATTTCAATCTTTTCAAATTTACTAAATTGTTTTGTGGCCTATCATATGATCTATCCCGAAGAAACATTCCATGTGCACTTGAGAAGAATATGTGTTCTGTTGTTGGGAGGAGTTTTCTGCATGTCTTCTGCATCTAATTGGTTTGCAGAACTGTTCAAGACTTCTATTTCCTTACTGTTCTTCTCTCTGGTTGTTCTACCCATTATTGAAAGTGGAATCATGAAGTCTTCATCTATTATAATAGAACTACTTCTCATTTCACTTCTGTAAATTGTTCCTTCACATATTTGGGGACTGTGTTATTAGGGTACCACATGTTTATAATTGTTAGATCTTACTGTATCAAAATTTGTATCAAGATATAATGTACTTCTTTGTGTCACAAACTTTTTTGCTTTTGTCTATTTCATCCAACAAGAATATGGTCACACAGCTCTATTTTGGTAACTATTTGCATGTAATATCTTTTTCCATCCTTTCACTTTAAACTTCTTTGTGTTCTTATATCTATGGTGAGTCTCTGAGAGAGAACATACAGATGGATCTCATTTCGTTTTTAGCCAACTGCCAGTCTCCCCTTTTTAATCAGATAGTTTCATCCATTTACATTTAATGTGATTACCCATAAAGAAGGACTTGCTTCTACCATTTGTCTTTTTTTGAGTAGGTTCCACTCCCAGTGAGGAATCCATATTTCTTTTTATATCTCTTATATGTTCTTTATTCTCCAATTCCTCTATTATTGCATTTTTTTATTGAGTTGAGCTTTTGTAAGTGCCATTTTTATTCCCTCTTTCTTTTTCTGTATGGATTTTAGTAATTTTATTAATGGTTACCTTGGAGGTTGCAATTAACATCTTAAACTTATAAGAATCTAGTTGATAATATGAACTTGGTTTTAATAGTATATAAATATTTTGCCCTTATATATCTCCAACCTTGTCTTTATATTATTGTTATAGGTTATATATGTATACATTGTATACACATTAACATAGATCTATAATTTCATATTATGAATTCATCTTATAAGTCTTTTCTGAAAAAAGAGAAGTTACAAACTAAACCAAGAGTATAGTAATACTGGCTTTTATAATTCATCTGTGTGGTTACTTTTATGAGTGTTCTTTATTATTTTGGCTCTGAGTTACTATACAATGTACTTTAATTTCAGACTTTATAGTTGCTTAAGGATGGGTCTGCTGCTAAGAAAATCCCTTAGCTGCTGTTTGTCTAGAAGTGTTTTAATTTTTCCCCATTCTGAAAGACAGTTTCAACAGATACAGAATTATTTTTTAAGATTTTATTTATTTATCAGGGAGATAGAGCATAAGTAGGGGGAGCAGCAGGTAGAGGAAGAAGCAGACTCCCTACTGAGCAAGAAGCCCAGTGTGGGACTCAATCCAGGATCCAGGGATCATGACCTGAGCCGAAGGCAGACGCTTAACCAGCTGAGCCAACCAGGTATCCAAAGAGATACAGAATTATTGATCTGCAGGGTTTTTTGCAGAATTTTTTAAAAAGATTTTATTTATTTATTTGACAGAGAGAGAGAGCGGTCACAAGTAGGCAGAGAGCCAGGCAGAAAGAGAGGGAGAAGCAGGCTCCCTGTCGAGCAGAGAGACCAATGCAGTGCTCGATCCCAGGACCCTGAGACCATGACCTGAGCTGAAGGCAGAGGCTTATCCCACTAAGCCACCAGGTGCCACAGAATTTTTAAAATATGTAATTCCACTGCTGTCTGGCTTCTATAGTATCTCAGGACAAATCAACTGCTATTCTTACTAAGGATCCCAGGTACCTGACTAGTCCCTCCTCTTGCTGCTTTCAAATTTCTCTCTTTGGGTTTTGACTACCTTTTTATTGATATTCTCATTTTATTTATATACCATTTTCCTGATTTCT
This sequence comes from Taxidea taxus jeffersonii, assembly GCA_003697995.1. Lineage (NCBI taxonomy): Eukaryota > Metazoa > Chordata > Mammalia > Carnivora > Mustelidae > Taxidea > Taxidea taxus. The sequence goes on from ML112101.1 coordinate 51,465, forward strand.
TTTACTTTTTCTGTCTATGGTTTTCTTTAGTTCATTGACCATATTTAGGACAGTAGATTTTACATCTTTGACTAATATTTCCAATGACTGGGCTCCTTCAGAGATGGTTTCTGTCAGATATATCTCCCTGTGAATAGGCTATGGCTTTCTATTCATCTATATGCTTTGTAATTTCTTTGTTCAGAACTGGACATTATGAATATTTTATTGTGTTAACTCTGGAAATATAATTCTTTTCTTCAGAGACTGTTGAGTTTTGATTATTGAGATCTGGAGCCATCTGTTTGTGACTTTTCTAATAACTTTTGCAAAAAGTGTATTCCCGACTGTGTGTGGTCACTGATATTTTTATTCTGTTATTTCTAGGTCAGCCAGTTACCAGCCAAAGATTTTCTTAAATGCCTGGCTCCCAAAAGGGGTAAAAAACAAGTGTTGTTTCTGTAAATCCCTCAGAAATCACTTCAGTTGGTAGGAGTTGAAGAAAAAAATAGAAGCCTATTTCTGTATCTTCCCCTCAGCAATGAAAAGAAGCACTCAAAAATCACAACACATAACCACAATATTTGAAGAACAATGCTCTTATTGGCCATCCTGGTTCCAGTAAGTTTTACCAGGAACATGGCCAGAAGTTTCCATGGCCCCCAGCCATAATGAGGTGTGGGGAGTGGTAGCCACTGAGCGGGAAAGCTGAAACTCACTGGGATTAAGTGAAATTTACTAACCTTTTCATTAAATTATCCCTTGGATGCTGCAAGACTCCAGAGTTCCAAATCAGTTACTTGAGGAAGTTTCTGCTAGTTCAAAAGTTGTTTAGGTACAGATTCCAGGAGCTTTCTACTCTGCCATCTTCTCTGGCATCATTCCTGCCTGATTCATTTTGAGGGAATGTTAACTTCATACAAATTTAAAATTATGTTTCACTCTTTAATTTTCTAATTCTATTTGCACAGTTCTTGCTCATAATTCAAAGAAACCACTGGCCTGCTCTCTGGTCACCTTCTTGCTATGAATGTTAAGTACCTATAGGTGACCCACTGAAAAATGTAGCATCTGCCGGTTTCTCTCTCCTTATGTTAAAAAATTAATGTCTAGGCAGGTATCTAAACCTTTACTTTAGACATTTTCACATAGAATTACACAGCAAATTGGAGGGGCCACTTTTTTTTAATTCTAGATAAAACTATTTTCTTACCAGTTCCTGGATGGTTTCAACTTGAACAAGATCAGCACCGTGTGAGTCACAAAACCTCTGGCTGAATGTCCAATTCTTGAAGTCATCAGAAAAATAGAAACACTTTCTTTGGAAACCAATCCAGCTTTCTGGACATGCAGCTTCAAGACACTCTGATGATATCCGATGCAATTTTCTACCAGTTACTAAAAATAAAAACAACTTGCTTATATAGTTTCCTATATATATTACCAAGTGCTTTCTAATACACTTTTCAATGGTCATGTAAAATACTAAATGTATTATCCTTCTTTTTCAAATGAGGAATAGAATTCTGAAAGTCACTGCATACACTACATAATAAATGTCAAAGCTAAGGTTCAAATAATGTCTTAGTTAGTGGGTTGATTGAAAAAAGAATTAATAATGCCTTAAACTCTGGACTACTGTTACTTTTCCTTACTGTCAGGTACATCAATAGCAACATTTTTTCAGCCTTAGAGAACAGATAGTTCAAGAGTTCTATATTCTTTCCTAAATAAAATGAGGGGCAGGGTATAGATATCTTTTGTGAATAAGGTTTCTTGAGATGAAATCTCCAGATACATGTCTAAATAGTCCTATGAGGATAAAGCCAGTGATATCGTAGGGAATGATGGAAAATAACAGCCCCACAGTCCTATTCATATGTAACAGGATTACTGAAAGGCCAGAGAGGTCTATATTTTGTTAGCCACCATGTTTTTGTGGTCCTTTCTTCTTTCTAATATCATCTCAGCCTATATCCTCACTAACATATTGTTTAAAATTACTGAATTCTTGGCCAATATTCAAGTATAAACACAATTTCATAAATCAAACACATTCAGCTTAGACAGCTCTATTTTGATGTGTCCTCCATAAGGATCTGCATACAATACCTTTGAAGTAATTTTAGTTGAAAATGTAATTTCAATTATATTGTACACCTGAAACTAATATGTCAGTTATAGCTCATTTTTCATATATCCTTAATCCAAAGAAAATTTTTTAAAAAGAAAATGCAATTTGAGAGTAAATTTATATATAAAATATATAAAGTATATAATTACATGTTTGTAAATAAAATATGAGTATATAAATATATATGCATACCTGTAGAATAAAACTACATGATAAAAGGCCTAGCAATAATATAAATTAAAGCACAATATGGTTGGAAATTGGGTTCTACCTTATTCAGGCTCCGGTCCTTCTATTAAACTTGCAATAATATGACAATTAAAATCAAAGACCCAACTTACAAGGTAATTAGAATTCAACTCGGTGAATTTTTTAAAAATTAGGAAGTGTAAAGAACAGGCAAATTATCTATAAGTCCTCTCTTCTTTTGGGAAGTAGACTTCTCTAGATGAACAAAGATTACAATTCACTTACCTATGTTACCTATTAGCACTGCAGTCACTATAATTATGAGCAATATGATTATGGATAAAACCAAGACTCGACTCAGGGTGTTTGTAATAGAATGCTTCCTTGGATGCAGAATACCTGGAAAAAACATAATTTAAAAGGTGTTTTTGTTTTTATTTATATTAAATGCAGAATAGACATCAGACTAATAAAAGAATTAACCATCAAAATGTTACTTCCACTTCATTCCTTTCCACTAGAGGGGGCAACTGTCGTTTTGTGAATTTACAATTTTCTTTCTGGAATTTAATTGTTCACAGAAATTAAAATTGATCTTAACATACAACCCATGAGCAGCTTTGCACCCCTTCCAAAAACTAAACACAAATCCCATTAAAGTTCCAGATCCAGGTACCAATTTAATAGAAATACAAGAGAGAGAGAATCACGTCAATTAAACAACATTCTACATAATAAATTATCTTGCATCTTAAAGAAAAAAGTGAAAAGCAAATTTTAAAAAGCAATCATGGGGGAATATTTTGATTAAAATGGCCTTAGAAGGCTTTTTTTAAAGTCAAAATTAAAGTGAGACAATGATTCTCCTAAAAGTCAAATTAGTTTGATTCAAGAGAATACCTGGAGGGCCTCTGAACTTGGTAGCAAGCTTCTTTCTCTGACAAAGACAGTATTTAACAAGAATGCTCAACATAGAATAATTCATTAAGTTGTATATTTGTTTTGTACAATGTTCTATATTTGCATTGTATCTCAAAACATTCTACATTATTTAAAACCTCTTGTAATTTTTTTAAGATTTTATTTATTTACTTATTTGATAGAGAGATACACAGTGATAGAGGGAACATAAGCAGGGGGAGTGGAGAAGGAGAAGCAGGCTTCCCACTGAGCAGGGAGCCCCAGGCGGGGCTTGATCCGGATCATGACCTGAGCCAAAGGCAGATGCTTAAGGACTGAGCCACTCAGGTACCCCTAAAACCTCTTGTAAATTTTAAAATCAGGTAACATTTAAATCATTGGAACTTCTTCTGACTCCATCTCTTGGCTACCACACACACTCTTAGCTATTTCATCTAGAGATGTTCTTGGCTAAACAGGCATATTTCTCTGTAAGATTCTATCCACACTAGGGGCACCTGGGTGGCCCAGTTGGTTGGGCAACTGCCTTCAGCTCAGGTCCTGATCCTTGAGTCCTGGAATGGAGTCCTGTATCAGGCTCCCAACTCCATGGGGAGTCTGCTTCTCCCTCTGACCTTCTCCCCTCTCATGCTCTCTCTCTTTTTTTCCCCCCTCTTTGTCTCTCTCAAATAAATAAATAAAATCTTAAAAAAAAATTCTATCCACACTAGAAAGCTTTTCATTAACGTTTACCAGATTGACCCCTGGTTGATATACATGCAGGAAAGATGTGAATAATCCTACAAAGGATCCGAAAAGTGAGCTGACTTTGGAATTTAAGCCAACAGAATGCTTGAATCTAGCCAGAGTAATTGCCCTGCTAAACCCAAAAATTTAAATAAAGTCAAAATTCTCACACCAAAATATTCATTCAAAATGTCCAGAATACAGTCCAAAATTACTCAGCATATGAATAACCATGAAAATTTCAACTTCCATGGGAAAAGACAATCAAGAGAAGCCAATGGTGAGATGACACAGATGTTGGAATTATCTGACATTTACCTTAAAGCAGCTGTTGTAGAAATACTTATAATACCAAATGAATAAAGAAATAAATGAAGTCATTTAACAACAATTAGAAATCATCTTTTCCTCATCTGAAATGCCTTCTCTCTAAATTGATTACTACTTCTACCAGAGACAAAAATATTTTTTTCAGTCCTAAGTTACAACACTTCAATTTTCCCCAACTAGTACAAAATACTTTTTTTTCACTTATTAAATCATCGTATAAAGCCTCAAATACAAGTGTGGTTTTTTTTAAAGATTTTATTTATTTATTTGCCAGAGAGAGATCACAAGCAGGCAGAGAGTGAATGGAAGGGGGGGAGGATGCAGACTCCCTGCTGAGCAGAGGACCCCCCCCCAATGCAGGGCTCAATCCCAGGACCCTGAGATCATGACCTGAGCCGAAGGCAGAGGCTTAACCCACTGAGCCACCCAAGTGCCCCCAAATACAAGTGTTTATTTAAAAGTTTCAAGCTTCATATAAATGCATAATATATATGAGATTATATATGTATATTTATGTATTTTCTTTTTATTGTACAAAGATAATTCTATTTGAATGCTCCACTGTTTTTCCTTTGACTTCTATTTACGTTTTTTATTTGTTAAACTCTTTATTTAACCTTTCCTTTTTAATTCTTTCTTTCCTATGAGCTTTCACTATAGAATTTTTACCTTATTTATTTTTAAATATTTTATTTATTTATTTAAGAGAGTGAGTCCATGAGCTGGGGGAAGGGGCAGAGGGAAAGAGAGAATCAGACTCCTTGCTGACCAGGGAGTTGAATGTGGGGCTCAATCCCAGAACCCTGAGATCATGACCTGAGCCTAAGGCAGACACTTAACTTAATCCCCTTTTTGCCTTATTTAATAATGATAATACCATGTGTCAATATAACACTTTCAACTATGTATTGCTCTTTTCAATAAAATTAATTTTTAATAATTAATAAGTGTATAATAAACTAAATTTATATTCATATTAATATGAATAAATATTTAAAGTAATAAATAAATAATGAATTTATTTAGTTAAAAAGAGAGACAGTCTTAAACAGACTCCCTGCAGAACCTGGAGCCCAACGAGGGACTCCATCTCATGACCCTGAGACCATGACCTGAGCCAAAATCAAGAGTCGGGCTTAACCAAGTATACCATCCAGGTGACCCTCAATGAAATTAATTTTGTTAATGTTTATTAATGTTTAATTTCATCATTTAATGTTTAATTTAATATTTTTAATTTTAATATTTAATAGCTGGTTGATGGGTTATTAATATTAACAATATCAATAAAATACTATGTGTTTCAGGGGCACCTGGGTGGCTCAGTGGGTTAAAGCCTCTGCCTTCGGCTCAGGTCATGATCTCAGGGTCCTGGGATCGAGCCCCACATTGGGCTCTCTGCTCGGCGGGGAGCCTGCTTCCCCCTCTCTCTCTGCCTGCCTCTCTGCCTACTTGTGATCTCTGTCTGTCAAATAAATAAATAAAAATTTTTTAAAAAGAAAAAAAATACTATGTGTTTCGGAGACATTAATTTTTAAATATTTATTCTCAATCATAAATTTAACCTGACCCCATTCTCTTACAACTTTCTCTAATAGTTCTCTCTCCTTACTTGTTAGGACAAGTGCACTTAAGTAACTGCATAGTTTTACACAAATTATAAACTAACTTATAACCTCAGCACTCCACCTCTCATCCTTGAAAAGTCCCTGTGCAGAAACTAGATCCCATCACTGCTATAATCTTACCACCTCAGTGCCCACATTCATGACATACAGTCCAGCTTCTTACTTGAGGCTGCCAACAATTCCACTGGTGCACAGTCTTTCTTCAATCGATTGTTATCATGCATTTTGTGCTCAGTTTTTACAGGATAGCTCACTCAGTTGGCAATTTCATCTCCAGAATGTAACAAAAACGAGAAAAACTCACATTCTGGTTAGAACTTCCTCTAACTGAAGCTTTCGCTTCGGTTACACATGCCTAAAAAAGGAAGAGGAAACAACAACCCTGAAAACCGCTTGCTATAGCAAATGCATCTTCTAGTTCTCAGCATACACTTGGTATCTCTCAACTTGTACAATGGAAGAATTAAACATAAATTTTCAGGTTTATCCTTTTTTTCATTTTTTCATGATTTTGTTGTCAAAGAGGACAGAAAGTAAACCTTGATAAATTTCACATTATCTTGGAATTCCTACATAGATGACAGAACTATATAACAATACTTTTACTATTATTCTTATGGTGTGATAACATAAAACTATGGTTTATTGTCCCTTACCATGATACAGAAGTACGGATGAAGGACTTAAATATGTGTTCTCATTTAATTGGTACAACTAAATAATGAGGTTAATATTACCACTTTTATTTTAAAATGAGCTCCTTGAGTAAAGACTAATTTGTCTTTAAGTTCACAGATACTGACAGACTACTTTGATTTAGAAATGATTCTAAATCATTTAGATTGATTTAGAGACTACTTTGAAAGTTTAAGACCCTACATAGTCAGTAAAGGTCAAATGTTGATTCCCCTGACTCCTCTGACATTTATGAGTCAGTCATACACTCATAAAATCTCAGTTTCTATTCCTGAAACAGCTCCTCACTATGAGGAAAAGAAACAGAAAAATTAGTTCTTACAGTCATGATGATGTGTTAGCTGAACAAAACAGTGAGGCTGAAATGGCAGAAGGGCTCCACTTGAAGGGAACTATGTTCATCTATGCCCAAAGAGAAGAGAACATGGAATGTAGCTGAGAAACCTCCTGATATTTAAGATGGCTGAACACAAACTGTGAAGGGTGAAATGTGAGAAAATAACTTTCTAATTAACTCTATACTAAACTGTGAATTTCATAACTTCTTTTTTTTTTTTTTTAGATTTTATTATTTATTTGACAGATAGAGATCACAAGTAGGCAGAGAGGCAGGCAGAGAGGCAGGCAGAGAGAGAGGAGGAAGCAGGCTCTCCGCCGAGCAGAGAGCCCGATGTGGAGCTTGAACCCAGGACCCTGGGATCAAGACCCGAGCCGAAGGCAGAGGCTTAAACCACTGAGCCACCCAGGTGCCCCTGAATTTCATAACTTGTAAGCCCTAAGATCCTAAGATCCTGTTCACTTTCTTATGTGCTGACACCATACTTAAGATACACTGGCATGTTTTTTACATGGTGAAAGGACAGAGGACACAGAGAGCTATTTTAATTTCACTTAGGAAAAGGAAAAGGATTTTTCCTTTTCTGAAACAAGATTTTTTAAAAAAAATTAGGCATATATTTAAGAGACAGAAATAAGTGACTAATTGTCTGTGAAAATAAAAAAGTCCCTTCAGGGTTATTACTAGTCAATAGAAGGAACTACTCCAAGTGACTAATGTAAAAGTAATTTTAGGGACACCTGGGTGGCTCAGTTATTAAGCATCTGCCTTCGGCTCTGGTCATAACCCCGGGTCCTGGGATCCAGTCCCATGTCAGCCTCCTTGCTCAGCAGGGAGCCTGCTTCTCCCTCTCCCACACCCCTTCTTGTGTTCCCTCTCTCACTGTGTCTCCTCTCTCTGTCAAAAAAATAAATAAAATCTTTTTAAAAAATAAATAAATAAAATAAAAGTAATTTTACCAGATTTTGTTTTGTTGAAACACATCACTGATAAAAAAATTATACGAGACAGCAAAAGCTCATGAAAATTATTTAGTCTTACTTGACCTCTGCCCCACTTTTCTTTCTTTCTTCTAGTTTCAGATAACGTCATTTCCCTCAAGTGCAGAACACTGGCCAGAGATTGTTCTGATAGTCCACTGCCTAGGTTTAAATATTTTGAATATCAATGTTTCTTCAAGGGTAGGAGAAATGGTGTGTTTCACCCTAGTGCATTATGCTAGCCTCGGAGAGGAGTGAGGGAAACCTGCTAGGCAAAGCAACTATTGTTAAGTAGCTCAGCAAAGGAAGTACTCTCTTCAGGAAGCAAACACACTGAGCATGAGTAGTTAGTGATGAATTGCAAATGGGCTGAAAAATGACTGTGCACAGGACCAGCTACACAGACATGCTGTCTGTCCAGCAGCAGATCTCCATGCTCAAAAGGGCTTCCCACTTGTTTAATATGCCACCATCGATGTCTTCAAATTATTACTACTATTTAAACAATACACTCTGCTTTTATTTTGCACTTGGCCCTGCAAATTATGTAGTGGGTCCTGACTCTGTGTGCATGAAAGAGGTGAATTAGTTTTGACCTCATCTAACATAGCTTTCATTTTTTACTTAAATGGGCTTATTAAATTTTCAGATTATTATAGAGTCATATGTGGTTATGAGAAATATTACAGAAAGAACTCATGTTCCCTTTAGCCAGTTTCCCTGACAGTAACATTTTAAAAAACTACAGTATGCTTGGTTTCCATGTCTTTGCTTAGTAAAACTATCACAAACATTAATTCACCAACATCATACAGTATTTATATATACATGTTCACACATATAGAAAATGAAATTGTTGTGCCAACCCTAAAATAAAATTGAATCAAGAAGAATGTCTTAAAATTGATTAATTAATTAACTAACCAATTAATTAAAGCTACAGTATGATATCACAGCCAAGATAATGACATTGACACATTCAGGATACAGAACCATTCCATTACCACCTGGTTCCATCAGCTGGGCTTAACACCAGAAACTTTAAAAATCAGCAGGCTTGGCTCTGAGAGAGCCTGAGGATGATGAGAAACTGAGTCCCAACCCTTAAAGAAACAGTATAACAAACAACCCTGTCTAGGTATAGCATAAAAGCAGCAGTTTGAAGAGCATATGGGGTACACAGGAAGATTTATTTCTTAGGCTCAGAGCATATACAGGAGGGGCAGATACCTTTGGGAGACTTCTCCAATAACAAAGGAGCTGCATGGTGCCATTTCTCTCCCCTGCCCATTAGCTTATATACACAGATACCTAGGGGAATCAGTCCAAACACTCTCCACCTAGCTTTGCTAACAGTGTGCCCTGTCCCTGCATTCTCTTGCAGACTGCACCATCCAACCATCCCCATTCAGCAGAGTCCCTCTAAAGTGGCTGCCGGTCTTATCCTGCAAATATCCTCAACAATGACCAGCACCACTCCAAGGTGACTTGCCCTGAGAAGAAGGTAAGATAACCACATACACCAGTATGACGATAGTCCCAGCAATGCACTGAGGGCAGGCATCTAGTCTGACCCAACACCAGCCCAAGGTGGCCTAAGACTAGCCTCTTAACAACACAGGGACCAAACTCTGCCTATAATGGACAAAGAGATCATTGCAGACAACTGGAATGAAAGCAGAAACATCTCAACCACAACAGTAAGGCACATACAATACACTTAGGAGATACCCCTCATGCACCAAGTTCTGATGCACAGGGGACATTGCACTACAGGGCACTACTGAAGCTCTTCTTCATAAGGCCACTATTTTTAAGAGCAGGTGATATAGCCAGCTTTCCTAACACATAGAAACAGACAGAGAAATAGACAAAATGAGGAAACAGGGGAATGTGTCCCATATGAAAGAATAGGGCATAACCACAGGAAACAAACAAACAAACAAAACCTAAGCAAAACAAAGATAAGCAATATGCCAGATAAAGAATTCAAAGGGTTGGTCCTAAAGATACTCACTAGACTTGAGAAAAGAGTAGAAGAGCCAATGAGACCTTCAACAAAGAGACAGAAAAGTAAAAAAGAACCAATCAGAGATAAAGAACTCAATAACTAAAATTAAAAATACACTAAAGAAAAAAATGTACACTAGAGAGAGCAGAAGAACAAATCAAGGAGCAGGAAGATAAAGTAATGGGAATGTATCAAGCTGAACAAGGAAAAGAAAAAAGTAATAAAAAATATGAATATGTTAAAAGAACTCAGCAATGTCATCAAGCATAATAACATTTGCATTATAGAGATCCCAAAGGAGAAGAGAAAAGAGGCAGAAAATTTAATTGAAGAAATAATAGCTGAAAACCTCCCTAATCTGGAGAAGGAAACAGAAATCCAGATCCAGGAAGCACAAGAAAGCCTAAGAAAAATCAACCCAAGGACGTCCATACCAAGACACACAATAATTAAAATGGCAAAAGTAGTGATAGGGAATTTTAAAAGGAGTGAAAGAAAGGAAAACAGTTATATACATATAAGCCCCATGAGACTGTCAGCTGATTTCTTGGCTTTTCATGAGGCTCAGAACGGAGTGGCATGACAAATTCAAAGTGTTCAGAGTAAGAAACCTATAGCTAAGAATACTCTGTCCAGCAAAAATATCATTCAGAATTGAAAGGGTGATAAAGGGTTTCCCAAACAAATTTAAAGGAATTCATCTCCAGCTTTATAAGAAATGTTAAAGGGGATTCTTTGGGTGGAAAGAAAAGACTCTAATCAAGAGTAAACAAATTTCAGAAGGAAAAAATTTCATAGGTACATACAAACATGATAAAAGTAATAGATGAATCACTTATAAAACTAGTACAGAGATAAAGCACAATAATAGCAAAATCAATTATATCTTAAAAAATCGATCAAAGGATTCAAAAAATAAAAAGGCACGACAAAATAAAATCTGGGTATGGAGAATTTAGTGCTTTTAGATTTTAAGTGACAATCAAACTCATATAGACTGCTATATAATATAGGATATTACATATAAATCTAATGGTAACCACAAATCAGAAACCTGTAATAGATAAGCAAAAAATAAAGAGAAAGGAAAAAAAATAAATAAAGAGAAAGGAATCCAAGCATATCACTATAGAAAGCCATCAAATCATAAGGGAAGAAAAGCAAGAGAAGATAGGAATAGAGAAGAACTACAAAAACAACCATAAAATGAGTAACACAATGGAAATAAGTACATACTTAACAACAATTACTTCGCATGTGAAAGGATTAAATACTCCAATCAAAAGATATAGGTGACTGAATAAATACAAAAGAAAGATGCATCTATATGCTGTCTACAAGTGACTCATTTCAGATCTAGAGACTCATGCAGATTGAAAGTGAATGGGTGGAAAAATAATCTAGACACATACCTAACACCCTCCCCCCAAATAGCCAAAGGAATGTTTGGGGGGAAAAAAAGCTTGTGGTATCATAATCCTGGACTTCAAGCTCTATTACAAAGCTGTAATCATCAAGACAGTATGGTACTGGCACAAAAACAGACACATAGATCAGTGGAACAGAATAGAGAACCTAGAAATGGACGCTCAACTCTATGGTCAACTAATCTTCAACAAAGCAGGAAAGAACATCTAACGGCAAAAAGACAGTCTATTCAACAAATGGTGCTGGGAAAATTTAACAGCCACATGCAGAAGAATGAAATTGGACCATTTTCTTACACCATAGACAAAAATAGACTCCAAATGGATGAAAGATCTCAATGTGAGAAAGGAATCTATCAACATCCTAGAGGAGAACACAGGTAGTAACCTCTTCGACCTCAGCCTCAGCAACTTCCTGCAAGACATGTCTCCAACAAAGGCAAAAATGAACAACTGGAATGTCATCAAGATAAAAAGTTTTTGCACAGCAAAGGAAACAGTCAACAAAACCAAAAGACAACAACAAAATGGGAGAAGATATTTGTAAATATTTTAGCAGATAAAAGACAAGTATCCAGGGGCGCCTGGGTGGCTCAGTGGGTTAAAGCCTCTGCCTTCAGCTCAGGTCATGATCTCAGGGTCCTGGGATGGAGCCCCACATTAGGCTCTCTGCTCAGCAGGGAGCCTGCTTCCCTTCCTCTCACTCTGCCTGCCTCTCTGCCTACCTGTGATCTCTGTCTGTCAAATAAATAAATAAAATCTTTAAAAAAAAAAAAAAGACAAGTATCCAAAGTCTATAAAGAACATATCAAACTCAACACCCAAAGAACAAATAATCCAATCAAGAAATGGGCAGAAGACATGAATAGACATTTCTCCAAATAAGACACATAAATGGCCAACAGACAGATGAAAAAAAGGTTCCACCTCACTTGCCATCAGGGAAATACAAATCAAAGTCACAATGAGATACCACCTTACACCAGTTAGAATGGCTAAAATTAACAAGACAAGAAACAACAAATGTTGGTGAGGATGTGGAGAAAGGGGAACCCTCCTACAAGGTTGGCGGAAATGAAAGTTGGAGAAGCCACTCTGGAAAACAGTATGGAGGTTCCTTAAGAAGTAAAAAAACAGGGACGCCTGGGTGGCTCAGTTGGTTAAGCCGCTGCCTTCGGCTCAGGTTGTGATCCCAGCGTCCTGGGATCGAGTCCCACATCGGGCTCCTTGCTCGGCAGGGAGCCTGCTCCTCCCTCTGCCTCTGCCTGCCTCTCTGTCTGCCTGTGCTCGCTCGCTCTCTCTCTCTCTCTAATAAATAAATAAAAAATCTTAAAAAAAAAAAAAGTAAAAAAACAGAGCTATGCTATGACCCAGCAATTGCACTACTAGGTATTTACCCCAAAGATACAAATGTAGTGATCCAAAGGGACCCCTGCGCCCCAGTGTTCATAGCAGCAATGTCCACAATAGCCAAACTATGGAAAGAGCTCAGATATTCATTGACAACTAAATGGATATAGACCATGTGGTTGATATATATATGTATATGTGTAAGGCATGTGCCTTACACATATACATATATGTACATATATGTACATATATACACATATACATATATATACACATATACATATATATACATATATATATCACACACCACAAGGGAGTGAATACTACTCGGCTATCAAAAAAATGAAATCTTGCCATTTGCAATAACATGGATGGAACTAGAGGGTATTAAACTAAGTGAAATGAGTCAAACAGAGAAAAGAAAATTATCATATGATCTCACTCATATATGGAATTAAGAAACAAAACAGTGGATCATAGGGCAATGGAGGGAAAAATAAAACAAGACAAAATGAGAGAAGGAAACAAATGATAAAACTCTTAACCATAGGAAATAAACTGAGAGTTGCTAGAAGGGAAGAAGATGAGGGTGTGGGGTAACTGGGTGATGGACATTAAAGAGAGTATGTGATGTAATGAGGAGTGGGTATTATATAAGACTGGTGAATCTCTAAACTCTACCTCTGAAACTATTAATACAGTATATGTTAATTAATTGAATTTAAATTTAAAAAATTAAAAATAGAAAAGGGACTAAAGATTTGTATAGACATTTCTTTAAAGAAGACATACAAATAGCCAACAGGTATATATCGAAAAATGCTCAATAGCACTGTCAGGGAAATGCAAATCAAAACCATAAGGAGACATCACTTCACACCTTTCAGAATGGCTATTACTGAAAAAGAACCCACCCCCAAACGCCAACAAAACAGAAAAATTAAAAGGTGTTGGTGAAGATGTAGAGAAATTAGAACACTTACACATTGTTCGTGGGAATGCAAAATGATGTAGCTTCTATGTGAAAGACTATGGAGGTTCCTCAAAGACTAAAAATAGCACTACCATATTATTCAACAGCCTCACTTCTGGATATTTATCAAAAGAACTGAAATGAGGATCTTGGCAACATTAGCACTCCCATGTTCAGTGCAGCACTATTCACAATAGCTAAGACATGGAAACAACCTAAGTGTCCAGCCTTAGATGAACTGAAAATGAAAACATGGTCTATACATGAAATGGAATGCTGTTCAGCTTTTTAAAGAAAATGACATTTTGCAATATGTGATGACATGGATGAAACATGAGGACATTAAGTCAAATAAGTCAGCTACAGAAACACGAAGACCAAATGATTCCATTAGTTAATCTAAAATAGTCAAATTCAGAGAATCAAAGAGCAGAATAATGGGTGCTAAGGGCAGGGGAGGGAAGAAAATGGGGAATTACTAATCAAAGACATAAAGTTCCAGTTAAGCAAGATGAATAAGCCCTAGAAATGTGTATGACTCTGTACCTACAGTAAATGATAATGCATTGTACTCTTCAAAATTTGTTGAGAGTAGACCTCAGTTAAGTGTTATTACCACAATAAAACAGAACTTAAAAAATAAAATTTAGAAACTCCAATGTCCAAAAAACAAGATTTAAGTACCTGCATTAAATCTATTTCCTACATTGACATAATAATAGTTGTACCTATCTTGTACCTTACTTTCCACTGCACCAATGTCAAATCTACTTCTATTTTATTTCATAACAAGAGCATTAGCATCATGAATGATAATCTCAAATGTCTTTAAGTATAACTTGCATCATTTCTGTGTTATAGAGTCGATGTACTTTATCTCAAAGGTTTCTGGGTGATTTGCAGGAGAGATTATATAATTGCTCTACTTTACTCAAAATCAACTATGTCAAAAGACTATCAAGTATATCCCATGATAGAGAAAGACTACACATGTTCTTAATCAAACTGGCCACAAACTATTAAGAGTATGATTTTTTAAAAATGCACAACAGAAAAGTACATTCAACCAGACTGATTACTTTAACTAAATTCCTACTATCCATCAGGGACTACACAAAGCACTGAGAACACAATCAAGGAGAAGTCACTACGTCCTATTCCTGCAGGTAGCTACACTCTTATTCGGAAATAAGAAAACTGATTAAGTAATAGCAACACAATGTAATGTGGTTTCAGTTGGGTAAATAAGAGCTATGAGAACACAAGCATGGGGAAGCTCAGAAAGTACATCCATGGTATGTGTTGATGGAATGACGACTAAGATGAGTTGACCAAACTCCTCCATGGTTGCAGATCTCTATTCATTCGCCACACCCAAAGTTGATGCACACTTTCAGAGAGTTCATCCTTTACACTGGATTCAGGTCTTTGGAACTGCAGCTGCTGATGTGACTATAATCCCGATCACTCATGGATGGCTGTGGCTTGATTCCTTCTTGAATTGCTAACACAGCAATGCAGCAATCCCTCCATACCCATGGGGAACATGTTCTAAGTCCCCCAGTGGATTCTCCGCAAGTGCAGATAGTCCCAAGCCCTCTATCTACTATGTTTTTTTTTTCTGTACATACATACCTACCATAGAGTTTAGGTTATAAAATAGGCACATAAAATCTTAATCTCTTAAGATGAACAATAACAATAAAATAGAACAATTATAACAACACACTATAATAAAAGTCACGTAGATGTCGTTTCTCTATTTCAAAATATCTGATTATACTGTGCTCACTCTTCCTCTTGTGATGATGTGAGATGATAAAATGCTTATGTGATGAGATGAAGTGAGGTGAATGATGTAGGCAGTGAGATGTAGCATTAGGCTACTACTGGTCTTCTGAGGTGATCTCAGGAGGATTGTCTCCTTCTGGACCACAGTTTAAAAAGGGTCTATGAAAACACCGGAAGTGAAACATGGATAAGGGGTGATTATTTCCAGTGAACACCACGGAGTTTCTGTACAAACTCTGGCTTGACAATTGTACCTTCTCGAACCCTTCACAAGCTTGGTGTTGTACCCTACTAGGAAATTTACTTAGTATATAATTTCCCTCTCTCTCTCTCTCTCTTTTTTTTTTTTTTTTTTGGTATCAAGTTTGGAGAGCGCAGGCATTTTAAAGATGGAAAGGAAACAGTGACATAATTACATTATGTGGCCTTAATTATCATTAGGAGTTTGGGTTGTATAACGAGAACAGAGGAGAAATTATTGAAAGATTCTATGCAAGGCAGTGACCTGATCATATTTGTATTAAAATGATCACTCTAGACTTCAGTGGCATTTGAGTGAATGAGTCAGAATGGTTTTAAAGTGGAAGAATGGACAAGTTCTAAATTATGTAGACATGTTCTGCTATAAACTATGTACTTTTTCAAGCTTGTTCCCATGAAGAAATATTTCCCACATGTGCTTTGAATGAGTAATTCAACCAGTAATGATTTCTATCAGAAACTGATTTGAACAACTCACTGACTTCCTGCTGGGGGTAGTGGGAAAATGAAGATGAACTTAATGTCACTTAGATGTCCCCACACTGGTGGCAGAACTATTGCTGCTACTTTATTTTTATTTCCAGAGAGTTATAATAGAAGAATAACAATTTATTGAACATTTACTGTGATCCAGATACACTGGCAAAGACTTTTACCTGTTAGCTCATTCGAATCTTGTAACTGGGCAGAGCAATCGGTATCTTATCCTTACTTTTCATATGAAGAAACTCTACTTAAGGGGCTTGATAATTGATCAAGGTCACAGCTGGTAAGAAATGGAATGATGGAAGAGTAGGGGACCTCATTTCATCTGGTCCATTGAATTTAGCTGGATATCTATCAAACCACTCTGAACACCCACAAATTCAGCCTGAGATGTAGTAAAATATATTTGGAAGTCTACAAGTAGAAACGTGATAGCTTTCTGCAAGGTGGGAGGTTGGGAGGCCTGAATCTGTGGAGAGACGTCGGAAGATGAATGAGGGTGGGGGGAATGGGGGCAGGCCTCCATGAGCCGGCTACCAGAAAGTGCTATAACACCAGAGCACAAAATCAGAACACTTAGAAATCTGCTCTAGTGAGGAACAGCCCTTTCTGAAAGGGGTTCAGGGCATGGAAAGGGCAGAATTCGAGGTGGGTCATTGTGGTCTCAGGATCTGAGAAGACATGGAATGAACGACGGTGCCTGAACCAGTAGAGTGTCCAAGCAGGGGA
This sequence comes from Taxidea taxus jeffersonii, assembly GCA_003697995.1. NCBI lineage: Eukaryota > Metazoa > Chordata > Mammalia > Carnivora > Mustelidae > Taxidea > Taxidea taxus. Next base: position 68,413 of record ML112101.1, read on the forward strand.
GCAGGAAACTGGTTACTGTCAGTGAGCCCAGGAGGGGACTCTCAGTTCAAGTTGCCATGCCATAAACAGTGAGCTGGGCTGGTCGAGTGAGTGCTCTTTGCTTGAGCACCCCGAAAGGGACTGGAATGCTCCGGCCATTTACCATCCCCTGGGAGGAGCAAACCGGCCGTGCTCACAACTGGGCAACAATTCTCAGGGCAGCGGTGGCCCCAGAAAAGACAATTAGGTGACACCCCACCTGAGTATATGCATACTCAGACCCAGTTTTAAGACAAGTCTCTACCCCAAAATTGAGGCATTTGTGTTCTTGGGAAAGAAAGAGACCTGGGCCAGTTCCAAATGGATCTCTGCCTTCCACTTAAAATACTAATGCTTCTTGAGAGCAGCTCTCATAAATTTTCAACCCAAGAAGGCCAAGGAGTTGGGGGAGGGAGAAAGGAGATTGAGAAATAAGAGGGCGGAGGGACCGAAACAGAACACTAAACACAGGTTTCCCCAACGGCCTTTCCAAAAGTCCTTAAGCCTCAAACCACTGGACCTGTCCCAGGAACTCTACTACTCACTGTCCGCTCCCAAACTCTGCACTCTCTGATGAAGAGAGCAAGCTGGTCAGGGGCTCACGACATTTGGGGAAGTCAGGTCGGATTTTTCAAATGCCCTAGTCAGGGCAGAAGTTTACCAGGCTAGGAAGGTCCTGAGGCCAAACTCAGAAAAAAACCCAGAAGCCATTCTCTTCTTTCCTCTTTTTTTCCCTTTCTTGGTGATAGTTCCTCTTTCACACCAATGGGGAACTCTGGACAAATGGAAGAATGCGGTGGGGAGAGGGATCTTAGGACTGCTGACCTCTACATGTGGTCTTTCTCTCATCTGTGCCCTGGACCCCTCCACAGCTGCAGAACCCCTGAGCCCAGTGCCTCTGCTTCCAGGCTGCAACCACCTGTTCAGTCTAGGGAAAGGAACAATAGCAGCTTCCCATCCCCCCTCCCCCCGAAGTGCTGACCACCCCCAGACTGAGTTCTTGCTTTCAGTTTTGTCTTCTGTGGCTTTCCAGTCTCTGAACAGCTTTTGAAATAGAACAGGAAGCCAAAACTTCATAAACAGGAAACCTGGCAGGTCACTGATTTCCTTACACACCCAGTGGGGGCACTTTACCCCCTTGCCCTTAGCTCCTGTTTGGTATTCTGGTGGACAGCCGTGGACCAAAGGGAATGTCCATATCCCATGGTCCTGATTTGGGGCAGAGCCTCTTCCCAGGCCTGGGGACCAAACTCGGTCTCTGCCAGTCCCTGCTGGACACAGCAGATAAAATCTGCTCAGGGCTCGGCATTCTGGTATGGCCTGGCCTAACAAAGATGAGGGCAGGGCTCTGCCCCTAGGGTTAAGTCTGTCTCCATCCTATTCTCTTGGATTTCCTTGGGGTGATTAGATTTCAAAGCTGAGGACAGCCCACAGTGAGATTTGTCCAGTTGGAGCAGCCTTTACGTATGTTCATATTGTTAAAACAAGACAGTAACTGCAGAAATCAGTCTAGGTCAAGCAGACTATTTTAATCTCTGAGATTTTTTTTCCAGCAGACTATTTTAATCTCTGAGATTTTTAAGAAGTTTCACCACTGGGTAATAATAAAAAACACATGACTTTGAAAGACATGTTGCCAGTTTCTTAAAACACTGAATACACTTGGGGTGCCTGGGTGACTCAAGTCATGATCCAAGGGGCCCAGGATCCAGTCCTGCATTTGGCTCCCTGCTCAATAGGGAGCCTGCTTCTTCCTCTCCCTCTTCCCCTAGCCCTGGCTCATGCTCCCTCTTGCTTGCTCTCTCTCAAATAAATAGAAAAAATCATAAGAAAGAAAGGAAAAGAAAAGAAAAAAGAGAGAAAGACTGGTAAAATACACTTACCCTATGGCCCAGCAATGTTGCTCCTTGGCATTTACACAAATTAGTCAATTTGAAAACTGAGGTCCTGGGACATGGAGAAAGCTGCCCAAGACTGTTTGTAGCAGTTATATTCATAAGTGCCAAAGTTTGGAAGCAGCCAAGATGCCTGTTAATGGATAGATGAGTAAACACAGTATGGAACAAATTTAGACTGAAAAAAGAACTCCTGTAACAGATAAAATTAAAAGGGTAAGACATAATAAAGAAATGAAAAATGAGCTGGCAGCTGTCAGCACAGAAAAGGAAGGTGAAAAATACCTCTGATATTCTTATCAGAAAGATAAGAATGCCCACTGATATTTGATAAAAGAAAACTGTTAGAGATATCATGATATAACAGTGACTCTGCAAACCAAGTCAACACAATTAGAAAGGGATGAAACCAGAAAGGGAGACAAAACATAAGCGACTCTTAATCTCAGGAAACAAACTGAAGGCTGCTGGAGGGGAGTGGGGTAGTAGGGATGAGGTGGCTGGGTGATGGAGATTGGGGAGGGTATGTGGTATGGTGAGAAAAAAATTAAAAAAATAATTTTATAAAAGTGATTCTTAAGAAAGAAAAGAATTCTGACATGCATAAAATAAAGCAGTTAAGCATTAATAGAAAAAAAAAACTTTCCTGAAATAAGAAGACAACTAAATCTGAGCATTGAATAAATAAATAAAGCACATCTTGGTAAAGTTTCTTATTTTTCAAAAAAAAAATAAAGTATGTTGCTTACAATGGGGCATGACAACCCCACCTTAGACTTTGCCACAGTCATATCAAGGGCTGGAAATGATAATGTCAACACTGATAAAATACTGAGTGAGGCAAGTTCTTCTTGCCATTCAGTTCTCATGCAAATTAAAACCACACAACATTAGGAACTTATTGAATACAACATACACAATATATATCTTTCTAAAAATAAACTACCTGATGAATAAGCAGATCCATCCAACTAATGGATAGTTTAAAATAAGGATCTCAGAAAAGATAAAGACATTGTATGAAACGAATGTAACTATAGATTCTTCACTAGGACTAATGATTTTATTTAATATGAAGTTTAAACTAAGTGCTGCATAATTATGATTAAACTGTGTATGATGAAATAATGATAGAAGAAAGGCAGGTGAATCACTGAACTCTACCTCCGAAACTAATAATACACTATATGTTAATTAATCGAATTTAAATTTTAAAAAAGGAAAAAAACAAAAATAAAGACTTCCCTGTACAAACCTTTTACAATTGTCTTTGTATCTAGGTTTTATCTGAAAGCCATTTCTCACAAAAAGAAAAAGTAAAAAGAAGAAAAAAAGAAAAAGAAAAAAAAGATCACTCCTGAAATGATCTTTCACCAGTCTGGAAGGAGCCCCCCACCCCTTCCACGTGAACAACTACTTGATTGGTAGATGAGCACGTGGACAAAAACCTGATTGGGTGACAGGCACACAGAGAATTAATCATATTAAAATAGCCTCCCAGGAGCCTGTAAAAACCCCTAGACTTAGACACTCTGGTTGGATCACCTCCCTCTTCCGGGAGCTTTGCATAAATTGCGCTTTGCAGCCGGCCATTTCTTCTGGTCTACTTCATTCTTTGAAGCGGCGTGACTAATAACCATGTGCACTAAAAGAAGAGAAATCCTACAACAGTAAAAATTAAGGCTAAACCACATTCGAAACTTTCATTACCTAAAAAAAAAAAAAAAAAAAAAAGTAAATATAAGAAATGCAAATGTAGCTAAATTCTTCCTCTGGCAAAGGTAGAAACTCATTTGATAGACTTCTGATCAGCCAACAAATATGAAATTGAGAAAATTAATTTAAATTGTAAAAGTTACAGAGTGACATCAACATCATATCAACATAAAAATCCCTCATTTTGTCCTCTCTTAACATTTAAAATTTGGCATCTATCCACGAACAAAAGTGTCTCCTTGGGAGCTTGTGTGATCCAGCACCATACGCCAAGGGACTCGGGAGAAGTCTCACTCACCTAGGAATTGGGCAATGGGCAGACAGACCCCAGTATGGCTGTGGAACCAGAAGGATCCTGTTCACTGAATCCAATCTCTTTTGACCACAGTACCTGGAAAACGCTGACTTGGGCAGATACTCACAGACACAAGAGTCTTTACAGAAGTTCTGGTTTCTAGGGGCGCCTGGGTGGCTCAGTGGGTTAAGCCTCTGCCTTCAGCTCAGGTCATGATCTCAGGGTCCTGGGATCGAGACCTGCGTGGGGCCCTCCGATTAGCGGGGAGCCTATTCCCCTCTCACTCTCTGCCTACTTGTGATCTGTCAAATAAATAAATTCTTAAAAGAAGAAGTAGTTCAGGTTCCTAGAAACACAGGAAAACAAAAAAACAAACAGAAGAGTTTGGAAGCCTTTTAGGGGGTAAGAGGAAATTTGCAAGCATCATTCCTCCCTGAAAGTGGCACAGCTTAAAAAGTAGACCTAGGAGTCATCCCATGAGGGAAGGGGGAGAATAACAAGTGTGTGCCTGGCTTACCAATGTATAGGACACTGCTAGAGAAACCCTTCTCTCCCACACAGCCTGGAGTATTAAAGCAAGAGTTCTGTGACTCAGGGAAGGAAGGAACTGACAGAGAGAGAAGTGAGAATATCAGAGGGCATTAAAGGAACACCAGTCCTACTAACGGCCTTCTAGACTCCAGTAGGAAGTCTGGCCAAAAGCCGCTGGGAAAACTTCACCTGAGGATCCACCCTAACTGGTGCCTGGGCACCCCCAAAGCCCTTAGCACCAAATCCACACTTCCCCCCTCCCTTTGTAGCTGGCTCTTTGTGTGCACTCCCTGGGAGGGCAGCAAGAGGAAACTAGATACACACAGTATGTGCAGAAAACAAGCCAGGCTTTGGGGCAAGAGAGGAAACATAAACTTCAACTCTAGCACCACCCTCAGGAATAAAAAGGGAGGTTACCAAAGCCAACAGGCTCTGTTGGAAGGTGGAGAAAAATATACAAGCTTAAGAATTATGCCAAAATGGGGAACAACAAGCATGGAGCAAGTATATCCTACTGAGGCCAGAGGAAGCCTCAAAATATGAGCAGGAGCAATAGAAAGTACCTCTCACTTAAAGGCAGCTAGTAAAGATTGAAGGAGGTGTCTGCTACTTCAAGTGTGAAAACAGTAATGCAAACCTCCAATTAACCAGATTCCGAAAATTTTACTTCTGTAACATGATGGTGTATTAATCACTGAACCATATTACAAATGTTAAAGAAAAAGAGTCTTAAAATCAATTATTGCTACTATAATTACTTAAATACAAAATGTGAAAAGAGGGACATTTCAACATTAAAAACATAAAAGGAAAGCTAAAGGGATAGAGTTTCTGTATGTTAGCTAAGTTAAGTCACCATCAGTATAAAATGCACTCATATCTATAAGATCTTTTGTGTAAAACCATAGTAGATTCACACACACACACACACACACACACACACACACAACAACAACAACAACAAAGAGAAGGAAATCAGATCATGCCACCACAGAAAATCACCAATTCACAAAGGTAGGCAGCCGATGAGGAAAAAAAGTACAATTGAATTACAAAATAGTCAGAAAGCATTAATAAGATGGCATTATGAAGTCTTTACATATCAATAATTACTCTAAAACAAATGGAGTAATTATGCAATGAAAAGGCACAGAGTGGCCAAATGGAAAAAAGAAAAGAGGAAGAAGAGGAAGGAGGAGGAGGAGAAAGAAGAAGAAGAGGAGGAGGAGGAGGGAAAGGAAGAGGTGGGAGTGAGTGGGAGGAAAGGGGGAGGAGGAGAAGGGAGAAGAAGAGGAGGGAGGGGAGAGGAGAGATGAGAAAAGAGGGAGGGGGAGAAAGGGGAGGAGGAAGAAGAAGATCCAATTATATGCTGCCTATAAGAGACTCACTTCAGCTTTTGATAATACAAATAAAAAATAATAAAAGACTATTATAAACAATTATATGTTAACAAACTGGATAAACTAATAGAAATGGATAAATTCCATTCTACTAGGAATTAATCATAAAAAATTAGAATATCTGAACAGACCAATAGCAAGTGAAGATATCATATCAGTAATCAAAAACCCACACAAGAATACTGGTGAGTTCTACCAAATATTAAAGAAGAATTGGTACCAATCTTTCTCAAACTTCCTTAAAAATTGGACAGGAGAGATACTTTCAAAATCACTTTATGAGTCCAGCATTATCCTGATGAAAATTGACCAATATTCCTGGTGAATATAGATACAAATGTTCCCAAGAAAATACTTAGCAAAATGATATCAACAGCACATGAAAAGGATCATACAGAAAGATCAAGTGGGATTTATTCCTGAGATGCAAGGATGGTCTAACATATGCAAATCAATAAATGTGAAACATTATGTTAATAGAATTAAATTTAAAAATTATATGATCATCTCAATAGATCCAGAAAAACAATTGACAAATTATAACATCTTTCCATAATAAAAACTCACAACACTTAGTTATAGAAAGAAGATATCTCAATATAATAAAGGCCGTATACAATACGTCCACAGCTATTGCCATAGTCCATGGTGAAAGGTTGAAAGCCTTTCCTCTAACACCAGAAACAGTACAAGGGTGTCATTCTCACCATTCTCACTCAACGTAGTACTGAAAGTACTAGCTAGAGCAATCAGGTAAGATAAAGAAATAGACGGGGCACCTGTGTGGCTTAGTCAATTAAGTATCTGCCTTTGGCTCAGGTTATGATTTCAGGGTCCTGGGATTGAGGCCCAGATCAGGCTCCGTTCAGTAGGCAGTCTTCTCCCTTTCCCTCTGACCCTCCCTGCCCTAGTTCAGGCTTTCCTCTCTCTCTCTCTCTCTCTCTCTCTCACTCAAATAAATAAATAAAATCTTAAAAAAGAAAAGAAATAGAAAGTATCCACATCTGAAAGGAAAAAGCAAAATTGTCTTTACTTGCAGATCATATGATCTTATATATAGAAAATCCTAAAGACTCAACCGAAAAAACTGTTGGAACTAATCAACATATTCAATAAAGTCATAGTATATAAAATTAACATATAGAAATTAGTTGTATTTCTATACACTAACAATGAAATAACTGAAAAAGAAATCAAGAATACAACCCATGCATAATAACATTAAAAACACAAAATAATTAGGAATAAATTTAACCAAAAAGTAAAAGACCTCTACAAATTTAAAGTAATATATTGAAGAAGACACAAATGGAAAGATATCCTGTGTTCACAGATTGGAAAAATTAATATTGTTAAAATGTGCATATTACTTAAAGGCATCTATAGATCCAATGTTATCCCTATTAAAATTCCAAAATTCCAAAAGAATTCCAATTCTTTTCAAAGAAATAGAAAAAAATCCTAGAATTTGTATGCATAGGCAAATAGTCAAAATAACCCTCAGAAGGAATAAAACTTATTTCAAAGTATACTATAAAGTGATAATGATCAAAATGATATAGTACAAGCATGAAATGCACACATAGACCAATCAAACAAAATTGAAAGCCCAAAAAGAACTCCCCAATAATGTCTACTAATACTTGACAAAGTAGCCAAAAAGATGCAATGGGGTAAGGGTAGTCTGTTCAATAAATGACGTAGGGAAAACTGGATATCCACATGCCAGAAATAAAATTAGACCCTTATGCCACTCAAAAATTAAGTAAAAATGGATAAAATCTTAAACATAAAACCCCAAACCATAAAACACCTAGAAGAGAACATAGGAAAGAATCTCTTTGACATTGGTCTTCAAAATAGTATTTAGGATATAACACCAAAAACACAAGCAACAAAAGCAAAATTGACAAGACTACATCGGATTAAAAGTTCTTGTACAGCAAAAGAAACAATCAACAAAATGAAACGCAATCTATAGAAGTATAGAAAATATTTGCAAACCATCTGATAAAGGGTTAATATTTAAAATATATCTTTAGGGACACCTGGGTGGCTCAGTTGGTTAAGCGGCTGCCTTCAGCTCAGGTCATGGTCCCAGCATCCTGGGATCGAGTCCCGCATCAGGCTCCTTGCTCGGCAGGGAGCCTGCTTCCTCCATTCTCTCTGCCTGCCTCTCTGTCTGCCTGTGCTCACTCTTTCTGATAAATAAATAAATAAAATCTTTAAAAAAAATAATAAAAATAAAATATATCTTTAAAAACTCATACAACTCTATAAAAGAAAAACAAAGAAAATGGGTAGAGGATCTGAATAGAATTTTCTTCCAACAAGATATGCAGATGGCCAACAGTAAGTGAAAGATGTTCAATGTCACTAATCAGGAGTAATGCAAATGAAAACCATAATAACAATAAATGAAAACCATAATAATAAACCATAATAACCATAATATCACCTTAAACCTGTTGGAGTGGTAATCATCAAAAAGTCAAGCCATAACAGGGGTGCCTAGGTGACTAGGCTGGTTAAGCATCTGACCCTTGATCTCAGCTCAGGTCTTGATCTCAAGGTTGTGAGCTCAAGTCCCACACTGGGACTTTTAAAAAGGGGCTTAATTTAAAAAATAAATAAATAACAAGTGTTAGTTAAGATGTAAAGAAAAGAGAATACTTGTGCCTTGTTGGTTAAAATTTAAATGAGTGGATCAGCCACTATGGAACATGATATGGAGATTCCTCAAAAAACCAAAGTTGGAGCTACCATATGATCCAGGAATCCCATTTTGGGGTATGCTTTCAAGTAAAAAAAATCATATCTTGAAGGGATATCTGCACCCCCATGTTTAATGCAGCATTATTCACAATATTCAAGACATAGAAACAAACTAACAATCCATCAACAGATGAATGTATAAAAAAAGGTGAGATAGATATTATAAATGTGATAATGATAGGTAGATATATAATGGAATATTATTCAGCCATCAAAAAAGATGGAAATCCTGCCATTTGTGACAACATGAATGAAACCTAAAGACATTATTCAAAGGAATTAAGTGAGACAGTGAAATACAAATACTGTATCATTTTATGTATATGTAGAATCCAAAAACACGGAACTGGCAGAGACAGATTGGTGGTTGCCAGAGGAAGAGCATGTGGGACGGGAGAAGTGGGTGAAGGAGGTCAAAAGGTACAAACAAACAGTTATAAAGTAATGTACATCCTGGTGACTATAATTAATAACACTATATTTTATATTTGATAGTTGCTAAGTGAGTAGATCTTATAAAAGATCTCTTAAAAGATGTACTCACAGGAAAAAAAAATTATAACTATGTGAGGTGACACGTATAACTAAATTCATTGTAATCATTTCAAAATATATGCATTTATGTAACCATTATGTGTACACCTTAAAGTAATGCAGTGTTATATATCAATTATATCTCAATAAATCTGAGGGGGAAAAGACAAGTTATTGCACCCCCGGTGTTTATTGCAGCATTATTCACAATAGCCAAGATATAAAAATAACCTAAATGTACATCAACAGATGAATGGATAAAAAAGATGTGGTAAATATTTAGGATGGAATTTATTAACCACCCATGAGAAAGAAAGAAATCCTGCCATTTGCAACAACATGGATGGACCTTATGGTAAGATAAATCAGACAAAAAGACAAATACTGTATGATAGTACCTCTGTGTAGAATCAGAAGAATCTGTGTAGAATCTGTGTAGGTTCAGAAAATCAGGCAGATGTATGTCAAAGAGTACAAGCCTGCAGTTAGAGAATGAATAAATTATGAAGATCTAATGCACAGCATAGTGATTTTATAGTTAGCACTGCTGTTTTATACACTTTAAAGTTAAGAGATTAGATCTTTAAATTCTCACCACATAAAAACAATGATAGTCCTATGATATGGTGGAAATGTTAACTAATGCTAGAGGGTGATCATACTGCAATATGTAAATGTACCAAATCAACATATTTTATACTTTAAACTTACATAATGTTATATGTTGATCTTATCTCAATTAAAAAACAAAACAAAACAGAAGGGCACCTGGGTGGCTCAGTTGGTTAAGTATCTGCCTTCAGCTCAGGATCATGATCCCAGAGTCCCAGAATCAAGCCCTACATCAGGCTCCCTGCTCAGCTGGGAGTCTCTTTATCCCTCTGTCTCTCAGCCTGCTCGTTTTCTCTCTCCTTCTCTCTCTCTCTCTCTCTCAAATAAATAAATAAAATCTTTAAAAAAAAACTGAAACAAAAAACCTTTACTTCCTGGAATGCCTGGGTGATTCAGTTAAGCTTCTGACTCTTGACTTCAGTGCAGATCATCACCTCAGGGTCATGAGATCAAGCCCCATGTCAGGCTTTGTGCTCAGTGAGGAGTCCGCTTGCAATTCTCTTCCCCTCCCTCAACCCACCCCCCACGCTGGAATGGGCTCATGTGCTCTATCTCTCAAATAAATACATACATACATACATACATACATACGTACATACATACATACATAATAGTTTTTAAAAAGTCTTTATTCTGGATATTTAAATTTGCATTGAGTATAAACTACTCTTTAAAAAAATTTTTTTCCATCTCTGCCTCTCTGCCTACTTCTGCCTGCTTGTGATTTCTCTCTCTGTCAAATAAATAAATAAATAAATCTTTGGGGCGCCTGGGTGGCTCAGTGGGTTAAAGCCTCTGTCTTCAGCTCAGGTCATGATCCCAGGGTCCTGGGATCGATCCCTGCATCAGGCTCTCTGCTCGGCAGGGAGCCTGCTTCCCCCTCTCTCTGTCTCTGCCTGTCTCTCTGCCTACTTGTGATCTCTGTCTATCAAATAAATAAATAAAATCTTAAAATAAATTAATTAAATAAATTTTTTCCAACAAAGAAAAACGTAAAAATAAAAAATATTTCTAGTTTGCTGGCTATAAAAAAGCAAGTGGTAGGAAGATTTAACCCATTTATAGATCCCCAATATAAAGGTTATTAATTGGAAGAGCTTAAATTGGAAGGTTATAAATTGGAAGAGTCAAGTGATAACATCCTTTAACTGTTTGAGTACAAACAAAATAACTATTACATATAAATCTGGGCTAAATGGGTTCATTCTTTTAATATATTAAGAGTTTTAAATATTCATTAAGAAAGCCTCTAATGATTCAATATAGAAATAGTCAAATGACAAAAACAGAAAATTTACAAAAAGTATCTACAAATGGCTCCAAAGCACTGAGCAGATTCTCAACTCACTCAGAATAAAAACAATATAAATTTTTAACCAAGATAAACAGATAGATGATAGATAGATAGATAGATAGATAGATAAATTTTTACCACTAAAGACCTTAATAAGATTATAAAACTTCCAAATTTTCAAAAAAGGGTGTGCACTTATGGACTATGCAGAAAAGGAAAACATAGATCATATACAAAAGATAATTATAACACATATGCACAAACACATGCACGAAATAAGGAGATAAAATTTTGGGCAATCTGCTATAGCAACAAAAATACATTGCCACTTGTATAAAATAAAAATTGCTGATTATGAAATGCATGTAAGCAAAATGACTAAAGATATTGCAAATAAAAATATGGCCCAGTACATATTTTGGACTTATAGCTAAAAAATTAAATAAATAAGTGATTCAATAAAATAATCCCTCACATATATAACATGTATTAACACTTGTGCCCAGACTTCCTTTGCATCAAGTTAAAAAATAAACAAAATTTACAGATCCCACCAAAGCCATTTTTTTTCTTTCCTTTCTCCCAAAGTTAAAATCTAATCTGAGATTGGTACAATTTGCATGCATGCTTTTTGTGAATTTAGCATAAACATGTTTTGATTAATAACATAAAAAATTGTTTTTGTTGTTGTATGGTGTTCAAAACCCAAGTGTCTTTTGTTTTAAGCCTTTTTATTCCCCTTTAGATAAATTCTCTTACCTTTGCCACCATGCCCACACCACAACCACCCACACATCAGCTGGGAATTTACCCAGCCGCTTTTACTTTTTTCAGAAAGCCTAAATTGTAATTTACATTGGTTGTCGCTAATTTTGTGTTGTGTATTTGTATTTTATATTTAAATTTTACTACATAACCCTCCCAATAATAACATGAAGTATAACACAGTAGATGCTTCATAAATATGGACCAAATGACTGTTGAAATAATCACATGACAAGGGCATCATATTACTTTATGAAATAAAGTCTGAGAATTTTATATTTAGCAGCTGTCTTATATCACATGTACCTCCTCTATATTTGATAATATGAACATGATAAAAGAACTGTGCTACACTAAAAATAAGCACAATTCTCAAGTTATATAAACAGGTGTTGGTTTTTTGTTTTTTGTTTGTTTGTTTGTTTAAGTAGGCTCCACACCCAGCATGGGGACCAACAAAGGGCTTGAACTCCCGACCATGAGATTAAGACCTGTGCTGAGCTCAAAAGTTGGATGCTGAACCAATAAAGCCATCCAGGCACCCCTATAAATGTGGATTTTAACTATATTTACCTTCATTTTAGTGGTTGGACTTCAGCCAAATGCTAATAGGGCTAGTGCTGCTGGCACACCACCTGACCATAGCTATAAAAATGGAGATGTCTCTAGGGTGATATTTGTGGTAAGTATTTCCTGTGCATAGCCAACTGACCTATTTTGTCTGCAGTGGAAACTTCTAAACCTTAAACATGAAACATTTCTGTGCAGTATCTTTCTCATTATAATGTTGAAAATGTTCTCAATATTGGCATAACCCATTATGAAACAAGCTATAGAAAGTGCATTAACTATTTGAAAGGTTTGTATTTTGTCTTGGATTAAACAGTGGGTTCATTTGGTGTTTAGATATCTTTAAGTTTTTTTAAAGATTTTATTTATTTATAAAAGAAAAAGAGAGAACACAAGCAGGGGGAGTGGCAGGCAGAGGGAGAAGCAGGCTTCCCACTGAGCACGAAGCCTGATGAGGGACTCCATGCCAGGACCACCTGATCATGACCTGAACAAAAAGCAGAAGCTTAACCAACTAAGCCACCCAGGCATCTCGTAAATATCTTTAATTTTTGTAGTATGATCAGCTTATATTAATAATTCCAAGTTTAGTTGTAGAACCCTAAACCATCTTTTGCAGCCAAATATAGACATTAGCCCAGTTTAAAAGTGGAAAATTCATTAGGATATGTTATAGATTGATTTATAGTCCTCCCCAATCCCCCCCCAAAATATATATATTAAAATCCTACCCTTAGCACCTCAGTAAGTGCATGTACTGGAGGGAAAGGGTAATTAATTTAAAATGAGGCTGTTAGTGTGAGCCCTTATCTGATATAACTAGTGTCCTTATTATTTATAATATCTTGTATTTGAAGAGATTAGGGTACAGTTGCAGAGAGGTCATGGGAAGACACAGAGAGAAAAGACAGCCATTTAAAATCCAAGCACAGAGCCAGCCCTAGAAGAAATGAACCCTGCTGACATCTTGATCCTGGACTTCTAACTGCTAGAACTATGAGAAAATAAGTCTTCTGTTTTTTCCGCCACTCGGTCTGTGGAACCTTCTTCTGGCCACCCTAGCAAACCAACACAGGCAGTGTTCCACATCGACTCCCCTGGGAGGCAAGCCCTGGACTGGGATTCTTGCTCAGGGGGAGTCTGCTTCTCCCTCTCCCGCTGCGTCTGCTCGTGCGCTCTCTCTCTCACTCAGTCTACCTCTCAGATTCTTTAAAAAAGAGCATTTTTATTTATTCATTTCTTCGTTTCTTTGTTTCATTTCTTAAATTCCACATATGAGTGAAATCATGTGGTATTGATCTTTCTCTGTGACTTATTTCACTTAACATAATACTCTCTGGACCATCCATGTTATTTAAATGGCAAGATCTCATTTTTCTTATGGCTGAGTAATATTACACTGTCTCTCTCTCTCTCTCTCTATATATATATATACATATATATACACACATATATATACATATATATACACATATATATACACACATATATATGTATATATATGTAGTATTTACACATGTATATGTGTGTGTGTATTTATTTATGTCCCTCCCATCTTCTTTATCCAAATCCATCTACTCATGTTTACTTGACTCACTTCCATATCTTCCATACTCTTTTCCACAGTGGCTGCATCAATTTTCATTCCCACCAACAGCTTATGAGGGTTTTTTCCTCCACATCCTCACCAACACTTATTATTTCTTGTCTTTGGAATTCTAGCCATTCGGATACGTGTCAGCATACCATATATGCTCTATCCATTCATCTGTCAAGGGTCATATGAATTGTTTCCAATTCTTGGCTATTGTGAATAGTGTTGTGATGAGCATGGTTATGCAAATATCTCTTTAAGACTCTTTTTCTTTCGGGGTGCCTGGGTGGCTCAGTGCGTTAAAGCCTCTGCCTTCGGCTCAGGTCATGATCTCAGGGTCCTGGGATCGAGCCCCACATCGGGCTCTCTGCTTGGTGGGGACCCTGCTTCCCCCCGCTCTCTCTCTGTCTGCCTCTCTGCCTACTTGTGATCTCTCTCTGTCAAATAAATAAATAAAATCTTAAAAAAAAAAAGACTCTTTTTCTTTCAATTCTTTTCAATTCTTTAAAATATATACACATAAATGGGATTAATATATATTATGGGAGTTTTATTTAAAAGTTTAAGGAACCTCTATATTATTTTTCATAGCAGTTGCAGAGGGATTTTACAATCCTGCCAACAATATACAAGGGTTTGCATTTCTCCACATCCTTGTCAACACTTGTATTTTTTTTTTGTAATAACCATACTAAGTGTGTGAAGTGATACTTCATACCAATTAGCATGCTTTTCATTTGTTCAGATGATTAGTGAAGTTGATCAACTTTTCATATGCTTGTTGGCCATATCTTTATCATCTTAGAGATATATCTATTCAAGTTCTTTGCTCATTTTTTAAATTTTTTAAAAAATTTTATTTATTTATTTGACAGACAGAGATCACAAGTAGGCAGAGAGGCAGGCAGAGAGAGGGGGAAACAGGCTCCCCGCTGAGCAGAGATCCCGATGTGGGGCTTTATCCCAGGACCCTGAGATCATGACCTGAGCCAAAGGCAGAGGCTTAACCCACAGAGCCACCCGAGCCCCGCTAAAATGTTGTTAACATATAATGTATTTTTTGTTTCAGAGGTACAAGTCTGTGAATCATCAGTCTTACACAATTCATAGCACTATAGCACAAACCCTCCCCAGTGTCCATAACCCAGCTACCCTATCTTTCCCTGCCCACCCCCTAGCAATCTTCAGTTTATTTCCTGAGATTAAGAGTCTTTTATGGTTTATCTCCCTCCCTGGACCCATCTTGTTTCATTTTTTTCCTCCCTTCCCCCCATGACCCCTTGCTCTACTTCTCAAATTCCTCATATAAGAGAGATCATATGATAATTCTCTTTCTCTGATTGACTTATTTCACTTAGCATAATACCTTATAGTTCCATCCATGTCATTGCAAATGGCAAGATTTGGTGGGGTAGAGAGTTTTGATGGCTGCATAGTATTCCATTGGATATATATACCACCTCTTCTTTATCCATTCATCTGTTGATGGACATCTAGGTTCTTTCCATAACTTGGCTATTGTGGACATTGCTGCTATAAACATTCGGGTGCACGTGCCCCTTCAGATCACTACGTTTGTATCTTCAGGGTAAATACCCAGTAGTGCAATTGCTGGGTCACAAGGTAGCTCTATTTTCAACTTTTTGAGGAAACTCCATGCTGTTTTCCAGAGTGGTTGCACCAGCTTGCATTCCCACCAACAGTGTAGGAGGGTTCCCCTTTCTCCGCGTCCTCACCAGCATCTGTCATTTCCTGACTTGTTCATTTTAGCCATTCTGATTAGTGTGAGGTGGTATCGCATTGTGGTTTTGATTTGTATTTCCCTGATGCCCAGTGATGTGGAGCACTTTTTCATGTGTCTGTTGGTCATCTGGATGTCTTCTTTGCAGAAATGTCCGTTCATGTCTCCTGTGCATTTCTTGATTGGATTATTTGTTCTTTGGGTGTTGAGTTTGATAAGCTCTTTATACATTTTGGATACTAGCCCTTTATCTCACATGTCATTTGCAAATATCTTCTCCCATTCTGTCAGTTGTCTTTTGGTTTTGTTGACTTTTTCCTTTGTTGTGCAAAAGCTTTTGATCTTGATGATTCCAAATAGTTCAATTTTGCCCTTGCTTCCCTTGCCTTTGGCAATGTTTCTAGGAAGAAGCTGCTGCAGCTGAGGTCAAAGAGATTGTTGCCTGTGTTCTCCTCAAAGATTTTTATGGATTCCTATCTCACATTGAGGTCTTTCATCCATTTGGAGTCTTTTTTTGTGTGCGGTGTAAGGAAATGGTCCAGTTTCATTCTTCTGCATGTGGCTGTCCAATTTTCCCAACACCATTTGTTGAAGAGACTGTCTTTTTTCCATTGGACATTCTTTCCTGCTTTGTCAAAGATTAGTTGATCATAGAGTTGAGGGTCCATTTCTAGGCTCTCTATTCTGTTCCATTGATCTATGTGTCTGTTTTTGTGCCAGTACCATATTGTCTTGATGGTGACAGCTTTGTAATAGAGCTTGAAGTCTAGAATTGGGGAGGGGGGGCAGTTTCTCTGTGCCTCCTGGATTTTGATGCTTGTTCCTTTCACCAAATTAGAGAAATTCTCTGCTATAATTTGCTCCAATATACCTTCTCCCCCCCCTTCTTCTTCTGGGATCCCAATTATTCTAATATTGTTTCATCTTATGGTATCACTTATCTCTCAAATTCTCCCCTCATGGTCCAGTAGTTGTTTATCTCTCTTTTTCTCAGCTTCTTTCTTCTCCATCACTTGGTCTTCTATATCACTAATTCTCTCTTCTGCCTCATTTATTCTAGCAGTTAGAACCTCCATTTTTTATTGCACTTCATTAGTAGCTTTTTTTAAAAATTTTAACTTTGTTAGATTTTACTTCTTTTATTTCTCCAGAAAGGGATTTTATTTCTCTAGAAAGGGATCGTCTAGTATCTTCCATGCTTTTTTTAAGCCCAGCTTGCACCTTGATAATCATCATTCTAAACTCTAGTTCTGACATCTTACTAATGTCCATATTGATTAGGTCCCTAGCTGTCAGTACTACCTCTTGTTCTTTTTTTTTAATTTATTTATTTGATAGAGTGAGATATAGCAAGAGAGGGAACATAAGCTGAGGGAGTGGGAGAGAGAGAAGCAGGCTTCTTGCTGAGCAGGGAGCCTGCTGCAGGGCTCGATCCCCAGACCCTGGGATCGTGACCTGAGCCAAAGGCAGACACTTAATAACTGAGCCACCCAGGCACCCCTCTTGTTCTTTTTTTGAAGTGAGTTTTTCTGCCTTGTCATTTTATCCAGATAAGAATAGATGAATGAGAGAACAAAATACTAAAAGGGTAGCAATGACTCCAGAAAAATATGCACTAAACAAATTGGAAGAGACCTGAAACTGGGGGAAGAAGAAAGGGGGGCGAGGATATATATATATTGAATAGAACAGAGCCACACACTTGATTTTGGGTGTATTTTGATCTGTTAGAAGAAACTGCCTCCCAAAATTTTAAAGAAAGAAAA